>CM046819.1:2968268-3195568 GCA_025617385.1 Murraya koenigii | reverse complement strand
CGATGCGACATCGAGGCATATGTGCGACTTGTCTTGTGTGCCAACAGACAAGATTGATCACCAATTGCCGGCAGGATTATTGCAGCCCCGCCTCAGCATCAAGGCCGTGGAGATTGTCTCGATGGATTTCATAACGGCCTTACCAAAATCCGAAGGTTGCGGCAACATCATGGTCGTGGTAGACCGCTACAGCAAGTATGCTACTTTCATTGCCGCACCCGCAGATTGCAAAGAGGACGAGCAGCCCGCCTCTTCATCAAACACATAGTGAAGTTTTGGGGTGTTCCTAGAAGCATTGTGACCGATCGAGACCCACGCTTCACTGGAAAATTTTGGACGGAGCTCTTCAAGATGTTGGGGACCGACCTCAAGTTCTCAACAAGTTTTCATCCACAAACGGATGGACAGACCGAGCGCATCAACGGCCTCCTCGAGATGTATTTGAGGCACTATGTGAGCGCTCATCAGCAGGATTGGGCGAAGTTGCTTGATGTCGCCCAATTTTCTTACAATCTCCAAAGGAGCGAGGCTACCTGCAAGAGCCCATTCGAGATCATCATGGGATTCCAGCCCATGACCCCCAACGCCATAGCCTCGACATATGGAGGAAAAGCCTCGCGCTCACAAGCTCGCCCGCGAATGGCATGAAGAAGCTGGACATCACGCGAGCATACCTTGACAAGGCCGCGAGGAAAATGAAGAAGTGGGCTGATACACGGAGACGGCATGTCGAATACAAGGAAGGAGATCGAGTTATGATCAAGCTCCTACCCCAACAATTCAAGACACTTCGCAAAGTCCACAAGGGGTTAGTGAGACGCCACGAAGAACCCTTCCGCATCATCCGACGTGTAGGCAACGCCTCGTATCACCTAGAGCTTCCACCAAGGCTCAAGATTCATCCGGTCTTCCATGTGAGTCTTCTCAAGCCATATCACGAAGACGTGGAAGAACCAAGTCGCGGAGAATCAAGGCGTGCCCCAACAGTCGTTGTCACCGCTGCTCGACAAAGATGTGGACTACATCCTTGCTGATCGCGATCATTCGAAGGAGGGACGTGCCACCATATTACGAGTACTTGGTGAAGTGGAAGAACCTCCCGAGAGCGAAGCCACTTGGGAACGAGAAGATGAATTGTGGCAGTTCGCGGAACACATCCAAAGATACAAGCACGAGAGCGCGACGAGGACGCCGCGAGCTTAAGTGGGGGAGGATGTTACGGGCCGCATGATTCCAGCCCAAAATGGCCCAAGAGAATGAGCCAAGATGTGCTAGCTTGGCCCGATTCTAGAACATTCCAGCAAATTCCAGAACTAGCACACTTGTATAGAGTTCTCTAGATTTTGACACATGTACGATGTAGATTGTGACACATGTACATAGAATTCTCTAGAACTAGCCAAGCTTTCCTATAAATAGAGGTGAGCTCTAAGCATTGTAATCATCAAAGCAAAGCATCAAACACTTGTAAGCTCTCTTGTAAGCTTTCTTACTATCAATACAATTTCGCGATTTGGCTACATTGCTCGCTAGCTCTTCCTTCTCTTTAGCATTTCGGGAACCTCTTGGCTTAGCTATTGAGAAGCGCAAAGGCTTACTTAGCAATATCCCGATCAAGGTTGTCTAAGTGCCGCACGGGTTTGCTGCGCAAAACACCCATCCCGTGACATATGTGTATTAATTTTCCATAATTTGAACCAACTATATTTACATATTATATTGGTTAGTTATCACATTAATCAAGCTAAAAGCCAGCTAGGAATTGTTGTTGGAAGGGCAAAACATGATTTTAAAAATAAAAATTTGTTAATTTCGGTAATATTAATTAAATAAAATGATTTACATACTCTTAATTTAAGTAATAAAGAATTGATTAAAATAGTCATAATTATAAGTGCAGAAAATATAAAAAATACATCTAATAATTGTATGAAGTATTCATTAAAATTGTAATATGTCACATTTATCCGTGATGTGACTACTAGAGTACTGCACGTAAAATAACATCTTTATATAAAAGGGAGCGAAATACATGCTTATATTAAAATTGGAATTTGTCAAAATTTTCTAACAAATATGAACAAAGCAATATAAATTTATTTTTAGTCCATAGGAATTATAATTTATACAAATCTCTTTTATTGCTTTGTATAATTAATTCATTCATTAAAGCATGAGGTATAAAGTTATTTTGATTTATTTATGTTCCCAAAATATTTAAACTCTATGGCTGACATTAAGACAGTGAGTAAAATAAAAAAAACGATTAATAAAATTAACAAAGTTATAGTGGCATGAGATTTGGAGTTCCGTTAAAATATCAGGGATGCTCATTTTTCCTTCAAAATATTGATAAATTATTCAACCTCTAAAATTTTTATATGCCAAATAACTATACGTAGAAGTTAAAAGGACATATATTTTAAAATACTAATTTTGAAGCTATAAAACCAAGTCACGTTACACATTCAATTATAAGGCGTATAAAAATAATTCACACACAAAGTCACAAACAATTCAATTAGAAACTGTAGATGCGGAAAGTAAATGTAGACATAAATGAAATGCATGCGTCTAACTGGAATGGATGTAAAGTTTCTGTTTAAGAAATTTTCCTTTTCATACCATCACCATGGCCGCCGCCCACAATGCCTCACTATGAAAAAGCTTTTACTTAAAACAATTTTTTACATGTTACAGCCTAAACAATTTTTTAAAAAATAATGCAATCAATTTTGATTTAAGTGTTTGATTAGTTTTTATATTTTAAAAAATATCTCATATACCCCTATTATGAAATATATTACATTCTTATCCTTACTTTTTCTTTACTAAAAATAAATTAGTAAATTAATTAATAATTATTTATTAGGAAATTAATTAATAAATATCAATATGAAAGAATTAATATTTTTTTACAACTTTGCAACAATCTTGTTAATAATAATTTATAAAAAAATTAATATCAGCCAACATAAAGTAAAGCTTAATATCCTTGCAACAATCTTACTTATAATTGGACATAAAAAATTAATTTACCAAATTAATCCTAAAAGTAAAATATTAACATAAAAATTTACACTAATTTTTATTATGTTTTTAAGGCTAATTTGATGAAATAACATTTTTTTTTATTGTCATTAATATCCCAAGAATATTGTTGCAAGAATATTATCGTAAAAGAAAACAAATTAAGGGTATGGACATAATATATTTAATAGTATGAGTGCCTTGAGGTTTATTCTAAAATTCATGAACTATATAGGCTCTTATGTAAAAATATAGAGATTAAACGAGGATTTACTATATGACATATACATATAGTAAGAATCAAGACCATTATATGAAAGATAAATCCTCATTTGTATTTGTAGTGCTTGATTATTTTCCTCTATGTTATTGAATACATTGTATAAATAGTTCTTTAAGCAATTAAGATATTACATGAATGAAGTTTATTTATTTCTTTAGTAATTGAGATATTACATGGATTAAGTTTATCTATTTCTTTAAGAAATTGAGATATTTAATGTCATACATATTTTGAAAGAATCCAAGTCCATTATGTGCATGTAGATTTGCAGGATAATTCCTCATTTGTAGTGCCTGACTATTTGCCTTGATGTTATTGAATATACTGTATAAATAGTTCTTTAAGCAATTGAGAAATTATACGAATGGAGTTTTATTTCTTGAAATCTCTCAAAATATCCCTATAAAATAAAAGTACAGATTATTTACAATGAAACTTTATCTACAATGTACATATCTCTTGGAACCTTCTCGAAGGATCTAGATGGATTAAGCCTTCAGTGGTGGGTGGCGCCCTAAATGTTTGACCAAATGCTATAATGTACTGTCAAGAAATGTGTGAGGCACGACACAAGGTTTCGCAATCGTGTACATAGCTTGAAAATTTGTATTTTTTTTTTTTTTTAACGAGGGTTGTAAATTTCTCAAGAGGTCATCTATCTTACTACTTTTCAATACATTAATGTTGATATAGTCGCACCATTGAAAATTTATATCAATTAAAAGAGAGACATTTTCCATTTTCCCAAATTAATATTTGGACCTATTCCACCTATATTTTTATAGATAGATTTATGAATGGAGTCGAGAGAGCGCCTTCAAAAATTTGAGGGCATCACCCCTCTAACTAAGCCTTCAAATATATATTGAACATTATAAGATCATTTGGTAGTTGGTAATAATCTAGCTTTATAAAAACTGTGAATTAGAATAAAGTTGAATTGAGGAATTCAGGCAAAATTATCATGTGATTCCTTTCAATTTAAGTTGGACGACTCAATATAAATGGTTAATAATCAATTATCCATCAATATATCAAAGGCCGCTGTATTTACTTTTTCTTTTTTTAGAGATCTCTCAACTTTTAATTTGCGTATCAACAATAAGATGACATTTCCAAAGACAATGTGAAGTAAGTGATGGCTAATGTTTGCTCATATTTGGTGATTTCATTCAAACAAATAATAGAAAATGAGCTTGAAGTATATAGGTGTATTATTAAATAATACGTGGGCATTTTTAATAATTAAATATCTAACACCAAAATAAAATTAACGTTGTTACCAACCGTGATATTAGTGTTAAGCAAAATTTTACAAAGCTTAAACTTTTGAGACAGGAGAGTAATTAATAAGGTATTTTTTTTTTAATTTCCAACCTTTTACTTAAATTTTATTATTATTGTTTTTTATCTCATATGATTTACGAATCCTAATTCTCACGTTAGACCCGACCAATTACCTATTAAGTTTGAATCCTAACCATAAGTTTAAACTTTTGGTAGGAAGTGGTCTCTGAACAAATATGTCATATCCTTAACAAATATATATTTTATAGCACATGAAGATCAAATTCGTATTGTTCCGGAAATTGAACTAATATTGAATCTTAAATGTATATGCTTGAGGCAACTGCCAACTCTAAAGCTGATTTTTAGGTATAAATTAAACCATTAAACTTCTATACTTATAACAAGTTTTTAAACAGATAAGTCAACAAAATGTTCATGTTACTGAAGCTAAATGATGACTGCACTCAAGTCTCTATCTCTCAGTTTAAATATATCTCTTCCTTTTTCTTTATTTATTTATTCAATTTTAATAATCAAACTGAATGATATGATAGGACATGTAATACAAGGATACGATGCTCTGGACCGACTAGCTAGACTACAACTTGTTTCAATCAGAATATATATAAGATAAATAGGTCCACTTCACTTTAAAAGTTTTGAGGTATCAAGATTTTGATCAAGCTAGGGGAATCAAAGGTCGGAAAATGTGAAAAGAAAAATAAATAAATAATCAAAATAAAGTCAGATTCTATTGGTGGCACCAATTAAAGAGTAAAGCAGCACCACAGAAAAATTTTATAAATAGCTCCACGCACCTTGTAATTCATCAACCAACCAAAGAAAATTTCATCACTTGAATATTTGTAGTGCTTTTGTAGCTTATTGTGTGCTTGTGTGCTTAGCGTTGATGATATGTCTGGGGACAGAGATCCTCTAGTTGTTGGCCACGTGGTTGGTGATGTTCTTGACAATTTTACAAGAACAATTCCTCTGGTGGTTACCTATTCAGGCAAGGATGTCAAGAATGGCTGTGAGCTCAAACCTTCTGCAGTTATCAACCAGCCTAAGGTTGAAATTGGTGGTGATGATCTTAGGACTTTTTACACTTTGGTAATAATTAATACGCTTTTACTTTTGCTTGTATGTCGATTAATTCTGTTTTCTGTGGTTTTTATGTTTTTGAGTATTATTTGTGACATCTTTCAGTTGATGGTTGATCCTGATGCACCAAGCCCAAGTGACCCCAGGCTGAGGGAGTACTTGCATTGGTAAGTAGTCTCTTCTAGATCTCTAACTAATACTCACACAAATTAACACACAGAGGTTTTATATATATTTGGGTTTGATTCTCTTTAGTTTCCTTCTCTTTCTAATATAGTTTTCTTTTCTGTTTGGCTTAAAAAGGAAAAGCTACACCTAATTATAGGTAAGTAATAGGCATTATTCCTCCGAAAACGACTCAGAACAGTCCATCGCAAGAACCACTAAAACCATGCTAGCAATGCATGCGTGAAAAGTACGTAAAACCACTAGACATAACATAAGGAAAACATAGAAAAACTAGTAAAATCTATAGCAAAATCAATTTAACAACATATTAGCAAGCTTATCTGCAACATGGTTACCATTACGATAAATGAGAGAGTGAAACAAACCTCCATATCTAATAGTAGTTGCATACAGTTATTCCAACAAACCAAAAGGGTAAATACCCTTTAAATCCCTGTGGTCCGTTAGTATTACATCTCTACAATTTGTAAAATGCCTCAACACATCCCCCTCTATTATTTTTTCACAATTTGACATGTTTACCCTCAATAACTTTGGATAATTCAAACTAACCAAAAATAACTTATTTGAAAAAAAAATTATGAGTTTTGTAATTTCTTTTAATTTTTCTATGTTAAAAATTATATTCATATTAAATATTTTAATTTATTATTATATAAACAATTAATAACTTGTTATTTCTTTACAAATTAATATTTTTGTACTTTTATAGATATCAGTCAATGCTAAATTCTAATAAATGAAGTGATTTACAGAATATTATTCTAATTTAGTTTGGAAATTAATAATTAACAGTAATATTCTTAATCAAAAATTTATTTTCTTATAGTATTCAAATACTTTTTCCTTATAGAAAATATGATTTATATGATTAATAATTAGTGTCAATTTTAATAATAAAAAAATTATTTTTTTATTAAGCATTCCTAGTTTTAATAGTTCACAATGATTTATGTCATTAATTTGAATTTTCCAAATTAATTAAGGGTAAAACTACAAAATTATGTAAAACAATTGAGAGAGAGGATGTGTTGAGGTATTTACAAACTATAGGATGTAATGTGCTATTAAACTAAATTAGAGGGATGAAAAAGTATTTACCTGGACCATCCTCAGGGAAGATGAATTATTCTCCGTCATATATATATTATTCTGTAATTATTTTATGAAAGAAAAATAACTTTATTGCTAATGAGTTTATTAATTTACCGTGCCATTGATCAAGGAATGAAATCATATAGTATTTTCTAAGAGATATAGGCAATTGAGTGGCTTAACGTTGGAAAATGTGAAGGGATTTTTAAGGAAACATAAAAAGGACTTTGATTTTCTTTCACCATGAATAAGCAGAGGCTGTAGCTAGCGAGCTAGCTAGAGAGGACTTTCATAATGAAAGATACTTATTTGTTAGCTGTTTGTTTATGATTTATTTATAAATATAAAATTACAAATAATGCCCTCACAGTCTCTCTGTCTCTCTTTTTTTTTTTCCCCGCGTTAATTAGAAATTTACTGATTTTTGTGAATGAAATTTCAGGTTGGTTACTGATATTCCAGAAACAACAGAGGCCAGCTTTGGTGAGTGCCAAGCTTTATATTAATCAAAAATATTATTTGGGCAGTTGCACTTGAAAATGTGTCGTGTCGTGTTCAAGCTAGCTCTAGGGTAAGTTGGATAATGCTGTAATTTTTTAAATAATTATTGTTAGTTATACAGTAAAAATAATTATTTGTAAAGAAAATTAATTACATGTTTGATAAAATTTATTTTCAAAGAAACTGTATATTTTTAAAAACAAGTATATGTGTTTGATAAATTTTACTTCTAAATTATGGTAAGAATACAAATGACTGAAGTGAATATAGTATTAAATTAAATTTATTTACATATTTATAAATATATATAATTTTTTTGATTATACATATAATAATTGATAATTAAAATAAATATTTTTATTTTTTTATCTCAATATTATTGGTAATAATATTAATCCCTTTAAATTTCTTGATTTTATTTACTTATGAAATAAGAATAATTCTGAATTTTATATTATATGTAAGGATATATATAGAATTGTAAGACTTATTCTCAAAATTATATTTTAAAAATTACTACTTCCATATTTTTAAAATTAACTGTAGAATGGTGGAATTTTATCAAAAATAATTTTTTTTGAAATTTATTAAATACTAAAATTAACTTTGAACTTTAAAAATAACTTTTAAAAATTTTAAAAATAATCCAGAGCACTCTCAATCTTTGTTTTGGCCCTTGTGGACTCCTGGACTCAATGCTGTAAAAGCCGAAAGATCTCGTCATTCATTAATTTTCGTTTATTGTGATTTATTTAATTTTAAAACCTCTATTAACCTCAATCACCTAATCACCTTCGCATGCATGCAGGGAACGAGATTGTGAGCTACGAAAGCCCTAGGCCAACGGTGGGGATTCACAGGTTTGTTTTCGTGTTGTTCCGGCAACTTGGAAAGCAGAATGTTTGTGCTCCGGGGTGGCGCCAGAACTTCGTCTCCAAGGATTTTGCTGAGCTTTACAATCTTGGGCCCCCGGCGGCTGCTGTCTACTTCAACTGCCAGAGGGAGACAGGATCCAGCACCAGCCGAAGGCCTGTCAAGAAATGATTCATGCATTCCTGGATATCAAATAATATATATATATAACGATCAAAAGTAGGGCAAAGTAGTCTATCCATACATATGTCTTAATATATATATATATCATGAAAGTAATGGAATAAGAGCTAACTAGTGGTAAATATGACTTAATTAGTTTTCCTCTCGAGGTTTCTCACTTTATTGTAAGGTACTATGAAGTTCCATACTTTATATTGTGAGAGAAAGGAAAATTGTTGTCTTATGTAGACAATCAATTAGACGTATACTAATAAAAAGAGATGGAAGTATATCATAGAAAAAAAGCATAATTCTCTTATCCCCACTATCTATCTGATTGAGTTTTTATGGATATTTACGTTTATACGTGGGTTTATTATTTGAATATTGATGTATGCAAGATCATTTCATTGAATTATATATATATATATATATATATATAATACAATTTACTAATTAGGTGTGTACGCTAAACTTGCAAGACTCTCAATACGGTTTGCCCAACATCTAAGTTTATTATTTTTTATTTTTGTTCAGTTGATTATCTCATCAACGCAACAAAATTAATTTATTTTATAAACAGTAGTAAACCCAAAATAGCCCTAACTCTATGAAACAGCTCCCTTAACTTATTAATTCCTCAGCCGAGGATTCGGATTGGATTCTTGTTGGTCCCTGTTTGGACTCAGAAATGTTTTATGGTTTGGGCCCGTCGGCTCGGGGACTATTGTATAGTTGTCATGGGTTTGGGTCAAGAAAACCAAGGTAATACAAGTTTTTTTTTTTTGTTCATTTTTCCCTTTAATTCCGGAAAGGTCTGAAACTTGAAACTGTGATTTTGGTTTAATAAGAAGGAAAAAAACAGTCATTTTATAATGTCATGGTTAAAATTATAGTATCAATATTGTAATTAAATATAAACTATATATATGAAATATAAGACTTGTAAATAGAAGTTAAATAAGTAAATAAACATAGGAATGTTAAATTGTCTGTACTATCGGTAAATAAAAAAAAATCTTATAGGTATAATATAAAACTTATAAATAAATATTAAGTGTAAAATAAAACATAAATTGTGCAAATAGAATATAAAACTTGTAAGCTATAAATAGAAGTAAAATAAGTAAATCAACATAAGAGTGACAAACTAATGTATTGTTGATAAATAAAAACTTGTAAATCAATATTAAATATAAAATAAAATATAAATGATTTAAGTAGAAGATAAAACTTGTATATGAAATGTAAATAAGCAAATTGACATTGAAATGGTAAATTAATATATTATTGGAGAATAAAATAAAAGCTTATTAATATCACATAAAACTTATAAATCAATATTAAATGTAAAATAAAACATAAGTTAAGTAAATAAAACATAAGATCTATACATAGAATGTAAAACAAGTAAATTAATTTAAGAGTAATAAAATGATATATCATTTGTAAATAAAACATAAACTTAAATGTAACATAAAACTTATAAATTAACATTAAGTATAAAATAAAATATAAATTAAGTAAATAAAACAAGATCTGTAGAATAAAAAGTAAAACAAGTAAATTAATGTAAATGTGGTAAATTAATATATTATAGGTAAATAAAACAAAAACTTATAGATATAACAAAAAATTGTAAATTAATATTAAGGGTAAAATAAAACATAAATGATGTAAATATAGGACTTGTAAATGAAAGATAAAATGAGTAAATTAACATAAGTGATAAATTAATATATCATTGGTAAATAAAATAAAAACTTATCAATATAACATAAAATGCGTAAATTAACTTTAAGTGTGAAATAAAAAAAATTAAGTAAATAAAATATAAGACTTACAAACAGAAGGTAAAACAAAAAATTAACATAGGTGTGGCAAAATGATGTATTATTGATAAACAAAATATAAACTTAAAGATATAATATAGAACTTGTAAGTTAACATTAAATGTAACATAAAATATAAATTATGTAAATAAAATAGAAAACTTTTAATTGAAATGGAAAACAAGTAAATATTATAAGAGTTATTAAAAAATAAAAATTTATTATAATAATAATTACCTTATATATTTATTTTTTATTTCTAAATTTAATAATGATAATTTTGTGTTTATATAATACATGTGATGATTATGTGAAATTTTTATTAAATATAAAACTTATTCTCAAAATCAAATTTTAGAAAACTTTTTTTTTTGTATTTTTTCAAAATTGTTTGTAAGATAAGTGATCTTGCATTCTTCTAATATCCTCAACAATAACCCAAAATAATCTTTTAGCATAAGTAAGAAGCAAAGTTTGAAATCATATGGAATATGTATAATACTAAAAATTATATCAAATTTTATTAATATTTCATATATGTTCAATAATATAAGAATTTTTTTTTAATTTTGTTTTTCCTTGATCCAAATCAAGAAAAATAATTTTACTTAATTAACTTATATAATAAACAAATCCTATAATAGAAAATGAAAAAAAAAAGTTTATAATTGTCTTAGCATGAATATATAATTTATGGTTAAACTAATTTAATAAAACTTATTTCAATTGTTTTCAATGCGAGATATTTTGTTTTCAATTGATGAGTAATTTTTTCTTTCTTAAATAAATAAACTATTTTTAAATTAAAGTTTAATATTAATTTATAAGTTTTATGTTATTTTTATAAATATTTGTTTTGTTTGTAATTTTTAAATACTAATTTATCACTCTTATATGAATTTACTTGTTTTATTTTTCATTTATCAGTCTTATATGTAATTTATAAAATTTATGTTTATGATAACATTAATACAATCATGACATTATAAACTTTAACCCTAAAATTTTATTATTATTACTTGTTCTAGCATCTTAAAGTCAATATTTTGTGAATAATTAATAAGGAATCCTTAAATTTTACAATTGCCGATTGTGCAAGTCATTATTAAAGCTCTAGAAAAAAAATAACAATTAATTTATATCACAACTGTTTGTACAAATTAAAATAATTTTACATATTAAGCTTTATCATCATTTTAATGGTGCGTTTACTTCTTAGGAATTGAAATCTATAAAAAAAAAAAATGAGTTAGAATAAAAATAATCATAAATCAAAATGAAGAATGGATACAAGAATAAGTTATTTATCAAGCTATAAAAATCATAATTAGAATTAACAATATTCATATTGATGTGTTTACTTTTATTTTATAATCAAAATGAATTATTACAAGTTACAAACATACTCTTAGTTACAGGTATGCATTTTTTACTTACAAAATAAATAAGTAAACATTTTTTAAAGAAATATATGCAAGTTTACTATAATATTGAGTGCTTAATTTTATAATTATAATAATTAATTAATTAGACGTAGGCCTCATAAACAATAAACATCAAATACACCTCTCTCTCTCTCTTATTATTATTTTATTTAACCCTTGCTAGAGCAAGGAAAATATAATTAAAAGAAATTAAAAGATTTTACAAATCAGAGTGTATAGAGAGCCAAGCCTCGTACAGCCAACCAAAAAGAATAACAAACAATCAAAACAAAGGTACGGTTAACAAAACTAATAGGACTGAAGGCCAAGAGAATTTCCATGGACAAAAGATAAAATCTCAGCAGAGGCAACATCCAACCAGACAAAATCATCCATTTTACAATATATCCATGTCAGACATCATATATGCAGCTCTATTACCTTCTCGAAAGACATGAATAAAACGAATTACCATAGAGTCAAGTAAAGCTATTTAATTAGACCAACGAACACTAAGTTGCCAAGGTGGGGGAAACCAAAAGTTCCGAAGATGAAGAATTGTAGGCATGGAATCACACTCAATAACAACGCGACGCCATTGATGAGCATGAGCCTGCTGTATAGCTAAAATCACAGCCATCAGTTATGCAAAAGAAGCTGATCAAATACCAAAAGGACAAACAAAGCCACCCAAAAAATCACCCTTATCAATACGAAACAAACAAACCCTCACAAGCAGCCATCCCTAGGTTACTTTTTGACATGCCATCGGTGTTAACCTTGACCCAATCAATCGGAGGAGGAACCCAACTAATGGAAATAATATGAGTAGTGTAACACCTTAAGTAAATTTCATATCAGCAAAGCACGAGAGAGATGCTGGATTTATAAAGGATAGTCCACACTTTAATTGAAAAGAAGTATTTTAAGGTATATGGACGTCTCAAAAATAAACCCGTGTGGGCCTTGTTAAGGTCTGAAATAGACAATATCTTATTAGGTCTGGGTCTAACAATAACATATAGTATAAGAACGGCTCCGTGTATCCTCTTGAACTGTGATGGGTCCACACCTTAATTGGTAATACGTGTTTTGAAGTGTATAAAAGCGGCTCCGTGTATCCTCTTGAACGGTGATAGACCTACATCTTAATTGGTAATATGTGTTTTGAGGTGTATATGTGCCCTAAAAATAAAGCTGGGTCTTATTAAGACTCAAAGCGGACAATATCTTACCAAATTTAAATGCCTTGTGCATAACACTAATACCAAGACTCAAAAGGCTTATACTTATCAACATTGGAATAAGAAACTCCAAGACAAAGGCTAGCAATAGCCTTGACATGAGAGCGACAGTTCATAATAATCTTTAAAGCAGGAAACCGAAGACCTTCAAATCTAGGTAAATTGAGAGCAAACCAAATTTCGCCAAGAACAAAGAAAAAGGTTGCTAACCACAGATTATAAATCTTCCAGTTAGAGGTTTACTCAAAGCAAATTGAAAGTAGTCGATAATTGAGTGAAGGTGAGGCATGTTACTCCAAAGGCAACGACAACTAAATCCCAAATTTTCAAAGCCAAAGAGCACCCAAAAAGACATGCAGGCAGCACTCTTTAGAACAAAGAGCATCACAAAATGTACGCATAAACACAATTGTAACTCCACGACGTTTATGTAATCTATCATGCAAAATTCGCCAAGCTAAAATAGAATTTCTAGGAATGATATGTCAGCCCTAAAGTCACTTCCAGTGAGTTTGAGTTGTAGTTCAAAGTGCACAACATGTATAGGCTGAAGACACTGTGAACAAACAAACTACTGTACAAGTCCAAATCAATTTGTTATCCGTAGGAGAGTTCGGCAAAATAGTATTTTCAATTTGGGGAATAATAGGGCATAGTTTGACGTAGAATATCATGAATATCCTTTAGAGAATCCTTGATGATATCAGAAACTAATCCAGAAAGCGAAGCTACAAAAGCATGATCATTAAAACAAAGCGGTTGGTCCAACCACCTATCTAACCAAAAATTAACTTAGAACCATTCCCAATTAACCAGCAGTTGTGAGCAGATATTAGGGGCATGGCTTCTCTGATACTGATGAGCTCTTCTAAGTAGAATCATGAAAGGAAGTAGATAAATGAAACCTCATTTTTAAAAACTTTTAACTGTCAGTCTCCCCAGTGATGCACTTCCATGTCAATTTAGCCAGACAAGCAAAATTAAGACAACCCAAATTCCTTATAACCAAATCTTCATTATCTATCAGAGTACAGGCTTGGTTCCAAGCAACCATCACCAATTTCCGTGAAGAGCTTGCTTCTGTCCAAAGAAAGTTATAAGCCCAGCCATTAAGCCATCTAATAAGATATTTCGGCTAAAGATAAACCATGAAGCTATGGATAAGAATACTTTGATAAACCGACTGAATCAATTGAAAATGACCAGCCATAAAGAGGAGTTTACCCTCCCAACTGTCCAGGCTGGGCTTAGCTTTGTCGGCCCAAAGCGTGAAGATGAGTCTATCATGGTATACCTCTGAAAATGGGTACCCCAAATAAGTGAAAGGAAGCTGAACCTTCGTAAAGCCTGTCTTAACTAGAACAGAGTTTTTCTTAGTACAAGTTGACCTGAAATTAAACCATTCTCCTCAAAAAGAGATAAAATATGCATCAAAGAATCCTCGACAAAATATAAAAATATCATCAGCATAGAGTACAGTACATGACTGGGAGGCTTATAATCAAAGAGGAGCAGCAATACTTTTACTAAGCCCATGTTAACCAAATACAAAATAACCTTGTTTAAAACTTCCTCTACCAAACAAAAAAGCAGCGGCGATAAAGGGTCACCCTGACGAAGCCCACTAGAACAGGAGAAAAAACCTTGAGGCGTACCATTGATAATAACGAAGAGCCTGGTTGAGAGAAGAATGGTTTGAACCGAATCAACAAAAGTGAAAGCAAAACCGAACCTCTTTAGCACTGTAAGAAGAAAATCCTATTCCAAAGTGTCAAAAGCCTTCTTCACATCAATCTTTAGGCCTAAGTCGACTGAGCATATTGATCCCCTTAGAAACGATACAGATAAATCCATGAATATGACCACCTTTAATAAAATTTGTTTGTTGAGGAGATATAAGAGTTGGCAGCAAAATACTTAATCTATTAGCAATAATCATAGGAATTAACTTGAAGATAAAATTGGCTAAAGCAATTAGACGGAATTTGCCAAATTCATTAGCAACTTGCACCTTAGGAATCAAAGTAATAAAGTTAGAATACAAATTGGGAAGAATCCAATTATTTGTAAAAAAAAAAAAATTTGCACAACACAAGGAATAAGACCTCTAGAAATCACATGCCAAAACAGCTGAAAGAAAATACCCGGGAAGCCATTCGGTCCAGAGGCACTATGAGGATCAAGAGCAAAAACTGCAGCATTAATTTCAATAGCATTCGGCAAACCAGTCAGCATGGTATTATTAGATGAGGAGACTTATTCTTGGATCACACTATAATTAGGGTTGTCCTGATTGCCGTGAGAGATTTTTTAAAAGTCTACAACATGCAAGGATATAGCCTCTTGGTCGAAAATAACATTACCGTAAATAGACAGGGAATTAATATAGTTTCTAGCATTTCTAACTTTGACATGTGTGGGAAAATTTAGAGCTCCTATCACCTTTTTGCAACTATCGAATATTTGCCTTAGACTTCCAAAAATCATGAAACTCCAGCCGCTTTCCGGACGTTGGACTTTCCAGCACTTTCCTCCTTATACCTGTCATAAGTGATGGCATTTGAAGATATGTCAGATTGAATTTCTTTCAAACAATTCCTAGCCTGTCCCATATTGGAGTTAATATCCCAAAGACTTCATTATTCCAAACTGATGGAGCGGTATAGCAGAAGCGGAATTGATAGAATGAGGAAACTAGATATTGTTCTAGAACTGGATCAAGCCAATGGGATTAGCTTACGCTTTAATCAAAGTGTGATATCATGATATTTTTAATAATGCATAATGTGGGACTAGAAGATACTCTACTCTAATCTAAATGATTCTACCAAAGAGATTTTTGATAAATAATTTCAGAATAATTATAAAAGAGAAATTTTATTAAATAATTGAATTGAAGTTATAAAAATAATTATAAGACCTTTATATTTATAATAGAGTAAACCTACTTCCCTAAGTTAACTTAAAAAGGAAACTAAATCACAATTATAATAGAAATAAAAGACTAATATATTGTTTCTTAATTTACTCTAATTAAAATAGAAAATAACATTCTAAAATCTTAAAATAACTAAAATAACGTACTACATCACAAACTTTAAGCATTGACTTCAAAGATTTCAATTGCTGAACCTACTCAAACATAAGACAACCATTCAAATAGAAGGAACCCCACCATTCTTGAACAAAGGATTAAAATCCAAATGATTAACCCACATAGGCTGAAATCTGAAAGGTTTCGGATTTTTAAGAAGAGTACAAGTACAAGTACAAGTAATCAAGAGAGGCGATTGATATGAAATAGTACGTGGAGAACTTTATAATTTGCTATATTCCAAATTCAAAGACCTCAACATTTTAAAGCACTCAATTCAACTTCCATTTAATGAGCCACTTAATTGGAAATTATTGTAATAAGCCCGACTACAAAGGCAACCACTATTTTGTTCATGAGCTCCGATGCACTTGCATAGGTTAGAAATAATATTTTTGATACCACAAATATCGCCCACAGTTGTCGGGCTCGATGAAGTTGAAGTTGCATAAACAAAAGTTATGATACAAGAAGATCCTCCATTATTAAATTTCAAAGAAGCCTATTGGCTAGAAGCCGAGACTAAAGAAACATAAGTAGTTGAAACTTTATGAAAAATATATAGCTTGAAGATTGAATTAACAGGATCGGTTTTACAAGTAGAAGTCAGATAAAAAACTGCTCCTAACATTAATGATAACTAGATGAAATGAGAGATATCAAGGTATTTATAGGCTTGAACTAGTACGACTTAGAGAGTAAATGATAAATTTTTATTATATTTTTAATTACATCTTACATGTGTATTTAATTATAGTTGTAACAAAATGATGTATTGAAGATTATTTTATAATCTGATTTTGTGCATTATTGTATGTGATTCAAAAGCTTACGCTTTGACTAGGGATACTGCAAAAGAAGGATCATATTGCTGCAGCAACTGGGTTGCAGAAAACAACAAAAAACTTGTCTGCACATCAATAAAATCAAGCTTAAACCAGAGACCACGCTGGAGAAAATGCTGCAGCAATCAAGGAGTAAAACAGATAAAAACTGTCTAGCCTATCACGCGTCAGCAGACAAAGTTTGGTACAGCCAATACTGCACTGCCACTATCAGGTATAGACAAGTATTCTCATGCCTTTTTAGGTTGCCCTAATTTCAAGCTATAAAAGAGCACATTTTAAGAAAGCCATCATCTTTATCTTTTATCATCATCTATTACAGTCACTCACTAAAACAAGACTGAAAGGATAATTTTTAGAGCTACAACGAGCATGAAAACTTTATATCTCAAGTTTATATTTGTATTTTCTTGCTTTAATTTCTCTTTGATAATGTATTCGATGACAAACTCTTGTGTTGTTAGCATAATAACCATACAATTTCTCTTTTGTTGGCATGTCTATTTGAAGTGGGAGTCCAACTCCACGAAAAATTCCGATCAAGATTATAGGTTCCCAAACTCAAGGCTTAATCCATACAATCTAGACTAGAATAAATATTTTTAAAAAATGAAAAAATAAGTACAAATGATTCCTCACTTTTTTTTATTTTTCTGTATTCACATTTGTTTTAACAACCAAGTTTATGGCTAATTAGCTGGTTGCTTTCTCCATTTCAATAATTATAACAGCAATTGCTTAATTCATTGGTAATTTTTAGAGAGAGAAATCCATTGTAATACAGAGGTGAGAGAAATGTATTTTACTTTACTATTAAATTTAACCTATGTGAATTAATTAATTTTTAGAATTATAAAATTACACATTAGCTTTAACATTAATCCTTGATGAACTCTAATCTAACGGTTAGAAGATTATGTTTAAAAGTAGGGCTCGACCATTTAGAACTCGGATTAGGAAAAAATACATCCGATTCCAATTTGAACCTCACATTTGATCCGATCTGATTTGAAATAATTCGGATTGGATTCATATTAGATGAATATTTTGGATAAGTTCGAAATCAGATCTATTTGAATGAGTTTAGATTTCAAATAAAAACCATCTCTCTCATATTTGACTTTATTTCTTTTCACCTCTCTTAGAGTCACTAGCCCTTCAAAACTCATTGAAGCCACTGGAATATCTAGCTTCATCTTCTTCTCTTACTTTATTTTTCCTCTAATTGTGTTCTTTGGCTTCTCTTTTGGTCTATTTAACTTCTTTTCTGCATTGGCTTCTATTTTGTTTGGCTTCTTTAACTTCTACGCTCTTTGGCTTCTTTCTTGTTTAGTCTTCTCTCTTGCTTTGTTCCTTTAATATCTTATTCAGTTTCTCTGTGCTTTCACTGCTGCTGTCTTTCTCTGTTTTTTTATTGCTATTGTTGCTGATTTTTTTCCGCTACTGCTCTCTAGTTTTCACAGTTGCTGAGGGTGAAAAGGAGGAGGAGGATGAAAAATAAGAGCAGAGGAAGAAGAGGAGAGCTAGTTGGTGGCTTTTGAAGGGAAACAAAAAAGAATGTGAAGGTGAAGGTGAAGTAGGTGATAATGATGAAAAAGGTGAAAACTTTACATGAGTTAGTGGCTACTACTGGTTTAGAAATATATGGAATTTTAGATTAGGGATTATGTTTATGGCTTTGTGCTTTAATATTTTCTTTTTTTTTTTAAGTAGCATTACTATAGGTGTGAATTCGATCATATTATTCAGATTGAAAAGAATCTAATTCAATCCGAATCAAGTCCTATTGGATGACACAAATCATATCCAATTGGATTTGAAGGTAAATTTGATTCCGATCCAAATGTGTACGCATTGGATCGGATCTGTCCTAATATGATATGATGCCCAACCATATTTAAAAGCGTGTTTAAAAATATGTCTCTTGAACCTATTTATTTGATAAATTATTTCAACTTGAAAAATTTTAATATGTCAATACAAGTATATATATAAGGTAGGCGTGGGTTTTTAATTAGTGATCTATATTCATATTAAAGTTAGGAAAATTAAAAGATAAATAAATATATATTTTAAAATTAAAAGATAAATAAATACATATTTTAATATACTAAGATAAAAATATACTGCATTTGAGTCTATATTTTTTTACCTATTATTTGTTTCAACTTTATTATAGCTTGAGACACTACTAAAAAAATGGCCTTTAGTGATACTAAAATAGTATCACTAATTACTTTTAGTGACACTTTTTAATAGTGTTAGTATCACTTGAATGTGGTGTCAGGGATTACTATTACTATAGTATTACAGATTTTATGATACCATAGTGATAGAAATTACTAATAATTATTATGTGTCAAAAATTCGTATCACTATAGTATTACTGAACTCAATATTTTTTAATATTTTTTATATTAAAAATCTGAACTCACTATAGTATTATAGCCTTAATAATTTTTAAAATCTGAAAAATCAATTCTATACATTAGATTTTAAAAATAATTATAAAAATTATAACAATAGCAAATCTCGAACTCAAACATTTCATCAAGTACAGAAGCCCTAGCCCAACAACATCACTCACACTCACACATTCATAGATCATCGTGGTCCCTCAATCTCAGCCGTTGATCTGATCTCACCACAATCTCCCGCCTCCGATCGATGTTCATCAACATCAAATCTAGGGATTTCCTCCTTAACCGCCACCACCGCCATGTCATCCAAGATCAATCATCATCACCACCACCACCAGGAGAACAAAACCAACGGCCAGATCTTTGCTCAGCCCTGTCCCCATCTCGTTGACTTGTGGCACATATTTGTTTTCGAGTCCAGCTTCCACTAGAGCCTTGTAAATTGTTTCATACATCATTAGCATCTCTTAGGTCAACTGGAAAGCCTTTCACGAATTTGAATCAATTGAGCGAAAAACCTTCAAGTGCAAGGAAAATTAGTCAAAAATTATCTATATTGAAGGAAAAGCTGAAAATGGAAAGTTTTGGAAAGTGAAAACTAGTATCTAAATGACATCAAATGTACACGAGCATGCCAAGCATAGCGAATCATCGATTCGGTCTAAAAAGCGGTGTTCAATCAAAGAATCCTTAAGAACTCAAAAGAAATCTTTGAAGCAATTCATGCTTCATGCTAGCTACGACTATAATCTAGAATAGGCAAAACAATGAAGCGAGTACCTATAAGGGTGCATTGTGAAGATATCTCCTCTTATAAAAACCAGTCACTTGGTCACCACGACCTACATAATGGCCTCGGCCCGGTGGGATCCTCATGAGGCAGGCAGGAGTCCTCTCCACAAGGCAAGAGTCCTCTCCACATGCCTTTGTACTTTAACTCACCCCTACCTCGGCTCTGTGCCATCAGCCTTGTCTTAACAACATCAAAAGGGCCAGTGCATACTGCTGAAAATTAAAATTTTCCAGCACCAGTACTATAACTTTGAAAAATCATAACAATTCATGCTTTAAGAACTTTTTAACATGAAACATATCAGCTGAAAGCTCAGAAAATCTAGTTTAAAACAATATAATTAGTTGCACATGAGTCTAGGTAAATCAAATGATATTCAGTGTAATATCCACACTGCTCCAACATCTCAGGATTACTAACAACATCCAAAGGTTTTACAATTTCACATATGATCTTGACTTAAATCAATATTAAGTCATTCTACTTGTAACATGTATGTCTGGTTGAACTGTGTGTCAGTATCTGAAATCATTAATTGTTTGTCATTACTATTTCTTTGTAATTGTAGAGAATGTACTCAACCAGTGCAAGATTTAAAGTAGCATATTCCTATTATCCTAGGAAGACCTTTCTTGACAATTGCTGATGTTCACATTCAATGCAGGACCGAAAATATGAAGTCCTTTGGCAATATGACTATGGAGCTTAATATCTTCGACATTGCCAAACAACCTCAAGATGGAGGCTATAAAATTGTTGATATGAATTTTATTGAAGAATTATATAATCATGACCTTTCTTTTAATTTTATTGGCGACCCTTTACAAGAATGGTTAACTCACTTTGGTTTAGTTTTTGACTAGATTAACGTCTCACTCGATTCATTACCATTCGTGGATACTAATAACTGGAAGTTAAAAGAAGAGCAGTTGGCACCATCTGGAAAAATTCTCATCCCATTAGAATCACTACCAAAGCACGAGCTTAAACCGTCACCCAACGCTTTGGAGTATACATCCTTGGAAGAAGAGAACACATTGCAAGAAATCATCTCATCATCCATTGACAATAAACAACTAAATAAAAGTATTAATTACCCCTGCCATAGTTCAAAAAGGAGGTTCCAACTGGCCGAATTTGAGGATATTTGCAATGATGAAAAGGCTAAAGATTACAAAAAGAAAATGAAAGTCTTTCATGATAAGCATATTATGAGAAAATATTTTACACCAGGTCAGAAAGTGCTTTTATTCAATTATCACGTGTACCTATTCCTAGGTAAGTTACACTATCGATGGTCTGGCCACTTTATTGTTCATACTATTTTTCCACATGGGGCAATTGAAATTAAGGATCCAAAGAATAGTGTCATTTTCAAAGTTAATGGTCAAAGATTAAAGCCATATCTAGAGTACCAACCATATGACGATTACATCGAAATCAATTTGAATGACCCACCAGATTTGAATTGAGACTTTTCCATTTCTTTTCAATGATTTAATTTCTTTTTATCATTTCATTTTACTATTCTTTTGTTTAAAATTATTTATTTTCTATTAAAGTGTTTTTTATTACCAATCATATTTTCTTTTGTTACTTATTATGAAAACTTCAATCAAACAGATTTTCTTAGTTCAACTTAAGCAACTTCTACGTGTGAAGCATCATCTAAACGGCTTGCACTTAGTTTGTCAATCATATCCGGTTTGGGACCTTCGACCACCAGTATTAGTATCCCACTTTGACGACTTAAAAAGACAATCAAGGAAATTGAGGGTGGTATCTATGAAATGTAATTAGAACTTGAGGTAAATTCAATAAGAAGACGTTTGTAAGTAGTTGTTTGCTTAAACGCATTTTGTTTTTCTGTTGTGTGTTTTTATTTTCTTTTGTTTGCTTTCACGTATTACTTAATTTCACAGGCCTTATTTTATTTAAGTGTGTTTTAATTTGTTGCCTCGGTTAAGTGGCGGATAACGGTACTCCGTCCGTTACTTTAGTTTCCCATAATAACTGATATTTTGAGGAGACGAAATGGATAAAACCACAATTTTGGCAAAGCTTCACAAACGATTTCCTTCACTTCCTCAGAATGCACTCCTTACAATCTATAAAGCTTGATCCAAATGCATGCAATTACTTATGAGAAATAACAACCTTTCTGACATCTGTTGGTTAATTGAAGCCAAAGTACTGTTGGCAGGTGAGTTGCCTCCAAAATTTATTACATATATGCCTTGTTGTGGTAAAGGAAACTACTCAAGAAAATGAAGAGCTCGACGACTTCCAGTTGCTTGTCATAAGTATGCTAAAATGGAATGCAAGAAAAAGACATGTACTTTAGGAATGGTGTCTGATAATAGGGACGACAAGATTCAATTCTAGAAAGAACATGCAAGATATAGTCTTAGGAATCTGTCTATAAACGACCATGTTTGCCAGTTTGTAAGAAAAATGGATGGGAAGCCTATCTTTGACCCATAGAGGGCGTTCAAGCCGTTTCTGCATGTAAAACCAGAGGAAGATGTGAGCCACAATCACAACTACTAGTACATATCCTTTTTATTTACTATTATTTTATCATTTGCATTATTGTTTTATCTTTTCTTGTGGTTCACTTTTTGTTTTTGACTTTAAAGCCACAAACTTCACGTGTCATTTGAAAAATGCACCACTTCGTTTACAGTTTTGTATCATTATAGTTGTTAATCTTTAAATATGAACTTATTTTGTTAAACATTCGCAAGTTGTTTTTATAATTATCTCAATGGCAACACCTTTAAATAGACAATTTAAGAACATTTGTATGGTTTATGGGTTTCACTATATAAAGTATAAATATTTTGTTGAGGCAGCCATAGATCTTGGTCGAGTCCTAGCAGAAAGAAAAATACACTTAGTATATGGAGGAAGTGATCGAAGGTTATCAAAGCTTATTGCAGAAGCTGACTACAATAGAGGTAGTCACGTGCTCGACATCATTCCGAAAGTCTTAAGACCTTTTGTAAGCATGTCTGGCCCATCAATTCGAGAGGAGTTAGTTATCTCCACCATGCAAGAAAGACTATCTGAAATGCTACAACATACTGAAACTTTCATTTTCTTACTAGCAGATCTTGAAACTTTAGAGACATTATTAATATTCGCATCTTGGGCCAATCTGAATATTCATAAAAAACCCATCGGTTTGTTAAATGTTAATAACTTTTTAATGGCTTATTTGCATTTCTTAACCATATAATTAAAAAACATTTCATTCTTTTCACAATAAAAAAAAAAACTTTTTATTTGTGCCCCTACTACTAACAACTTAATTGATTTTTTACAAGCTTATAAACCAAAGCCAGATCTTAGGACCTCTTCATTAGATTGATTGACTGATGATGGCAGTAGCAGTAGTAAGAAGAATAAATTAGATTTAACTTTCCATCTATAAATATTTTCTTTCGTTTTATGTTGCAACACTCAGGTGATGTCTTCTAAACCCTACTTCTTTTAAAAAAAAAAAAACATTGAGGATAATATTTCATTCTGGTTGGGGGGAGGGAATAGTTGATGATTGTGAAATGTCTTAATCTTGGAGATATTTTTACTAATTTTTGTTGGAGGAACTAATTTTGACTTAATTTTTGAGTCGAAGATTACTAAGTATGGAGTGTAGTGACTCTAGAAATGCATCTTCTTAGTCTTGGAGTTAAAAAAATAAAAAAAAAAAAAATTAATAAAAAATAAAAAATAATTAGGCATTTTATGTGATCTTTTGACATTGAATGACATGATGACTTCAAATTCTTGTATTTGTATTATCTTTGACCTTGAGTTATGTTACATCATATTTACTACTCTGCATGCTAATGTTGGTGAAAAATGTGAATTGAGCGAGTTGACGAGTAAAATTGGTTAAGTTACTTGAAGGAATGCACATGTTCTAATAAATTCTAAGTGAGTTTTTGAGCTTATTATTTTTCTTAGAGAGTAACCATTTTTTGCCAATTTTTCATACAGCTTAGCAATTTACTATACATGATCTTTATATTTTCCTTTGAGCCAAATATTTTTTTAAAAAAATTGTGTTGCTACATCTAAAAGTCCATTGAGCTAGTAAAAATGGAAGACTATTTAGAGCCCTAAAAGATGAGGGAAAAGCCATCTTTGATCCGTTTGAGCAATTTTCAGCCATCCCTTTCGTAAAATATAGTTAGTCCTTTTGAGCCTAGATAAAATAAATAAAAAAATTGTATTTTATTTATTAACTCATCATCTTGTTCTACTCCAATTTAGAATAGTACCCTACGTTTTATGTGTTTCATCACCTACTCATGTTTGAGAAAATTTTAAATGATTATTTTAAAAAATTGGTAATATATATATATATATATATATATATATATATATATATGAAAGAGAAAAAATATATACAATTGAAAAAAAAAGAAAATAATAATAATAATAATAAATAAGTTGCACTTTATAATTTCCAATAGATCTCTTTTTTTTTCTCAAATAAAACTTTATTTTTCTTATTATCATTTCTTTGTTAACTATATCCTTAACTTGCATTATATCCTAAAAGTCCTTCTTGATTTTAGGGATCTATAGTTTGAAATTGAAACTAGTAATATGGATTAAAATGATGTAGTGATACATATTTATATATATATATAATTGGTTTGACTATCATTTCATTTGGTGTCATATTATATGCTAAACTGTGGGCATTATTCTTGGTAAGAGTGTGTGATATTGCCATTCATTAATTTCTCTCAAGTTATCATTTTTAGAGTGACTGTTTTTCTTGGTTTTATTTTCTTCTGAGAGTGTCACTCTAACCTGTGAAATTTTCGGGGTTGACATGTCACACTTCAAAGTGTCTTAATTAATGTAGATTTGATAATCGATTAGTTTGCATGTGTTTGCTCGACTGACTCATATGGATGGTTGATGTGGGAGTGATATCTCTTTTGGCTGGAGATAATGCTTATACTTTTATTTGATTATTATCATTAATCTAATTGAAGAAGTAAACATAATTTTCTTTAAAAAAAAATTAGTTGAATTTTGTTATTGTTTAATTTGCTAAGGACTAGCAATAAGTCTGGTTGGGCGTGTGTTGATGTCATAGAGAGTATATATTTATAAAGGGTAAAATCATCATTTTACACTCCAACTCACACTAACATCTCTAACTTTATGTATTTTAAGTCCTTTGATATTTAATTGTCTATGTTTATGTGTATTTTTAATACTTTATTTATTTTAGGGGTATTTTAATCATTTTTCGATAAACGAGAAGTCGAACAACAAAACAGACAGTATTTTTGAACTTAGAACAGCTGAAAACTTATAATTTTAAGGGCAAAATTATAATTTTAAGATTTTAGTGGGCTATGCTGACGTGGCGTTGACTAATGACATGGCGTTGATTGCTGACGTGTCATTGACCGATGATGTGGTATTGACGGATGATGTGGCAAAAGTCTATTGGACAGAAAAATAAGCTAACAATACATGCAATATACTAATGATGTGGCAGAATATTAGTGGACCGAAAAACGCATATACCGTACATGTATATACACCGAATGATAGTCTTGGTGACGTGTTCCACCCAATGAGAAAGTGCCATGTTGCGCAATTCTGAGCGTCCGAATTATTTTCATCCGATGGCCATACTTTACTCGTTGTATCTATAAATAGGGGATCCCCCCTCCTAATTTGACACCCCTGAATCTTTTTGGGCTCTATTTTCTGTAATCCTTTTTTATCTTGTATTTTCTACTATTTTAATAAAATTTCTATTTTATCCCTAGTTATAAAATGAGTAGCTAATTATTTCCGAGCTTAGGTTATGGGTGAAACCTCAACATGATCTATGGATTTAATTTGGTAAGTTTATTTAAATTGTTTTGACTTATCATGAGACAGATAGTAATAATCTTTTCTAGATATTGCACTAGTATACTAGCTCCCTAGTGCAAGATTATTACTATTTGATATGGTGAGTACTTTACACTAGATTTATTAGAGAAAAATCTCCCTCTAATTTATATGCTAGGTCTTGACTCATTTTTGATATAAAATTCATCTAGGTTAATTAGTGGATAGTCTTGCCTCTTGTCGACAGTTACACTATTATTACTTGGCACAACGTGTTCTTGATACTACATTTAACATAAGATTATTCTTCTTGGCATAATGAGCGCTTAATGACATATTTATTAGAGTTAGATTTATGAGTGAAAATCCTCATAAATTAATTGGAACTAAAAAAAAGGAATATTAAGCCCATAATGAAATGTTGAGTGTGAATTCTAAGATCAAAACACTTTATCTCATTGATCAATTCCCAATTTATTCTCACCATTTTCATTTCAATTTTAAGATAGAATAAACTAGGAAATTTCATAAAAGTATAAACAATAACGAATAATAATAACTCTACATAATTAAAATCCACCTCTTCGTGAGATCGACACTCATCACCATTAATCTATACTTTAATATATTCGTGCGCTTGCGAGTTTAATAAAATTTGCACAACAAGTTTTTGATGCAATTGCCGGGGGGGTAAGTTATTTCAATTTGTAGAATTAATTTTTTTTTATGTAAATATCTTTTTGTATTTTTATTTTCTTGTAATTTTCTTTTTATACGGCCGGTTTAACCGCCTATAAGTTTAGTTGATTTATTTTAAATTGATTTATTTTCTTTTAATTTTGTAATTTAATTTTCATTTTATTTTTCTTTGCAATTTTACATTGAGCTTGTTAATCTACATGGCCGGTTTAACCACCTATTAATTTATTTTAATTTTAGTTTATTTCAATTTTAGTTAATTTATTTTATTTCACTTTTTTTATTGTATTTCCATAGCAGTTGAGTGTATTTTCGTAACAAAGTTGTAACAAGAGTGATAAGGTTAGTATCATAATTTTTCTTCTTTTATTTTTAATTTTGATTTTGTATGTGCTCTTTGCATGTATGTTCGAAGGTCACTATCACATAATTTAGAATCTATAAATCTTGAGTTAGAGAAAGTACATCGCACACGTAAACACACTGCATCACAAGTTGAACGCCTCCATTTCTTCCTTCTCTTTTGAAAATTTGGAGGTATTTTGAAAATTTTTATTTTACAAAAGTGTCATTCAAATTAACCCTTATGAATTTTATTATATTTCAGGGCATATACTTATCATTTTTCATGCATATTTCATACCATTCAAACTAATAATAAACAAAAATTTAATAATTTCTATACACTTTATGAAAGAATTGTGAAATAATTCTTTAAAAAAAAAAGGACGTGGGGACACCCATATTGTCACTGTCCAGAAATTGAATTCGAGTGCTAGACAAAGAATTTTATTTAAAAGCCACTTGGCCAATTCATGACTCATAAAATAGTTCCTTAAATACACTCCCATGCTTTCAATCCTTGAACAAGTTCGAATGAAAAATATATATGGCTTCTCTTTTTCCATTTTTTGCACCCCGATTATGTTCTTTGTTGATTTATTTCTCTTCATTAATCCTGCCTTCAGCGATCCTGAAACCCAAGAAATGATCAACAAAATCTGTCAACAAACGTAAGATTATAAATTTTGTGACAAAACTTTCAATGCCAACCTGAAAAGTCCAAGAACAGACTTAGAAGGTCTAACTCAAATAACACTTGAGGAAACAAAGAAAATGTAAGCATAACATATTACATATACAGAGAGATCCGAAAGTGCAATATTTTCTTTCCGAGTGCTTAAAGTTTCGCGTTTAAGGATTTGGAAAGCAAAATTGAAATGCTTGTTCAGGAAACTCCAACACCACAAACAATAAGTACTTATGAAAGAAACTATGGATTTTATTAAACCAGGTCCGGATGTGAACCCGTTTTCCGAGTAAATTGAAAGAAATAGGGTTTTGAGGATTCTGATAGAAGTGTCTCTTGTATCTCTCAAGTATCTTGTTTATTGATTAAATATATGATATATCTAGGAGGTTTCCATGAAATTTGTTTACAATTTTGCTCGTGTTTTCATCAAATTAATATCGATTTAGATCTCATTTCTAATCTTGTGTAATACAAGAAAAAAATGTTACCAGTTTTGCTATTCTCGTGTTGCAGTTAAAAACTACTCATTGTTTTCCCCAGTGAGAAAGGCAGCAGGCTCTATAATATAACCATATTATATGAGGCATCAATAAATATTATTTGTAATTATACTAGTAAATTATTAAATATATATGAGGTTCAACACAAGCTCAAGCTGCAGTATTAAATATTTAGTTCATCAACGAAATACTTAATTCTCAGTTAATTTATTAAATAAATTAATTAATATTCGCTAAATCCATAGATTTTTTAGTTCCAAAGCTAAAAACTTTTCCAGATTTTATTATATATAATTTGTTAGCAAGCATACTCGTTCAACTACGAAACTCCAGCACAAAGGCCTAAAAAATTGGCCACAATACATAAAATAAATGGATGGGCTATTTGTACTCAAAAAGGTATGCATTCTGCATAATCATATTTCAATAAAATTTTATATTATTAAAATACCCACATGCTAATTTACTATTAAGGATAATTTCATGATAATTAACTGAATGAAATTTATACAGTACGCCCCACAACAATTTATAGATAAATTCTATTTTTTTTCTTTTTAATCTTAACAATTTACACCCCAACTGATTTCTTTTATTACACTAAATTAATGGGCTAAAAATTACCAAAAAAGATCAACTAAAATTAACAGGCTAAAATGTAAAATAATTCCAAACTAAAAAATCGTTTATGATGCTTAAAAAAATGACTAACTATTTTTTAGTGAGAATATTTTCTAGTCGATTCCAAGAGTCTTTTTGTGAATTCAAAAATTATTTTCTTATAAGTTGAAACGATATCTAAACCTCTCTATTCACTACATCAGGTGATAAATTAAAAAAATAGTGCTGTAAAAAAATCTACCCTAGATTTCTTTCCATTATAAATTAAACTTCATTTATATTTTATATTTGCTTCTATTTCAAATTTAAAACTTCATTTTTTATTTTTATTTTTATTTTTGGGAATTAGCTCCAACATAAGTGACATAATGGATCAAATTCTTCAAAATTGGTATACAAAATCCAAAACAATAATTAAATTAAAACAATCGTACAAAATCTATCCATGCTCATAGATTCAAATGTACCCAAAGCAATTCAACATTACAAGACACATTTCAATTTATTTTCTAATAAGAATAATAAAATAAATCTATTAAAATATGCTGTCACGGAAATAAGATGGGCCAACATCTATTGTACATCACATTGCAGGATTTCTTTCTGAAAATGCCACAAATCTTATGAATCTTTTTAAGTGTTACAAATATGTACATATATATAATGCATGAACAATTTAAGTAAGTAGTTGATGAAATAGTCCTTTAAATACGCCTGTTATATTCTCAATGCCCTGCATGCAAATCTAATTTGATTAATGACAACAATGGGTTTTACTAATAATTTTTCCCATCTCATATTTTCTGTACTTGTTATCTTTCTGTTGATCATCAGTAATAATCATACCCCTGCATTGGCCGCTGATGCTCAAACCCAAGAATTGATCGATAAAATCTGTCGACAATTGGAGGATTACGGATTTTGCAACAAAGTTTTCAATGAAAACTTGGAGACTCCATCAGCAAACATTGAAGAGTTAACTCAAATAACACTTGAGAGAACAACGGAGAATGTGACCTCAGTACTTGCTTATGCACAATCACTTCTCAATCATGCAACCACTCCTGAAGTTAAAAACATTCTTACCGAATGTGTGAAGGATTATAGGACGATTATCAGTGGTTTCACGTTGGCTTTTAAGGCGTTTGGAGAGCGAAATTTCAAAGAAATGCTTGCTCAGGAATATCCAGCACCAAAAGCATTGGGTCTTTGTGAGGGCAATATTAGCTTTGAACCAGGACCGCCAATGAACCCCTTTTTCCAGTTAATAGAAAAAAATAGGCAGTTGAGGATTCTCATTGCTATGTCTCTTGTATCTGGCCATATACTTTCTCCTTGATAAGATAGCTTGATCTTCATGGATATCTAGCTAGGGTATAGCTTGATCTTCATGGATATCTAGCTAGGGTTTGTAATTTCCACAGTCAGAAAACCCATACATGCATATACATGGAGTGTATAATGAAGTTATTTTGAAGTTAATTATAATCACTTTTATATGTCTTCATAAGATTTGCAACACTTTTTGTTTCATTCAACGTACTCAAAAATCCATGTTCACTAATCACTAAATGCATGTATATGATATTTTAGCGAAGCATAATCTGGTATGTGATTTGTTAATATATTCTATGAAATATCAAACAGTTTCTTATTTTATTTACCATGTTTGTTTCCCTTTGTTTATGTGATAGACCTTGTGACGAAGCGGTGTAATGGAAGCGGAATTGATAGGGTAGATAACACTAGATATCGTTCTAGTACTGAACCACACTAACGCGATTAGGTTGCGTAATAATCAAAACGTGATTATATTTGTTCTAATCCAAACGATTTAATGAGATTTTTAATAATGCATAAAGCGATATTATATAACATTCTAATCCAAGCAACTCTACAAAAGAAATTTTGATAGGTAATTCTAGAGAAAATTATAAAAGAGAGAATTTGTTGAATAATTAAAGTTAAATTTACAATAATAAAATCTCTCTATTTATAATAGAGTAATCTATTACCCTATGTTAACTTAAAAAGGGAAACTAAATCACAATTATAATAGAAATAAAATACTAAGACACATACCTTAATACACTCTAACTAAAATGGAAAGTTAATTCTAATTAAATCAGAAAGTCCTAAAACAACATCCTACATACCAATTGACGGAGTGGGGTAGCAGAAGGGGGATTAATAGGATAGATAACACTAGATATCGTTCTAGTACTGGACTACGCCAATGCGATTAGGTTGCGCTCTAATCAAAGCGTGATTAGATTCATTCTAATCCAAACAACTCAATGAGATTTTTAATAACGCAAAAAGTGAGATTAGATGACACTACAATCCAAACTACTCTACAAGAGAGATTTTAATAAATTATGTCAAAAAAATTATAAAAGAGAGATTTTGTTGAATAATTGAAGTTAAAGTTACAATAATAAGACCTATCTATTTATAATAGGATAAACATACTTCCCTATGTTAACTTAAAACACTCTAACTAAAGTTGAAAGTATTCTAATTAAAACAGAAAGTCCTAAAATAATGTCCTACATACCAATTGACAGAGCAGGGTAACGGAAGCGGCATTGATAGAGTAAATAACACTAGATATCGTTCTAGGCATTGATAGAGTAAACAACACTAGATATCGTTTTAGTACTGGACCAAGCCAATGCAATTAGGTTCTGTTCTAATCAAAGCGTGATTAAATACATTTTAATCCAAACGACTCAATGAGATTTTTAACAATGTATAAAGGAATATTAGATAACACTATAATCTAAACGACTCTACAAGAGTGATTTTGATAGATTATGTAAGAGGAAATTATTAAAGAGAGATTCTATTGAATAATTGAAGTTAAAATTACGATAATATGACATATCTATTTATAATAAAGTAAATCTACCTCTCTAAGTTAACTTTAAAAGGGAAACTAAAATACAATTATAATAGAAATAAAAGTCTAAGACACATACCTTAATACACTGTAACTAAAATAGAAAATTAATTCTAATTAAAATAAAAGTCCTAAAATAACAACCTATATTACTTTTAAACTCATCATATTCTTATAGAGAGAAAGGTGTTTCATATCATCTTAACTCGAAATAAAAATGACTAAGGAAAGGTTCTTTTTTTAAAGGTACTTCTGAGAACATATTCATTGAAGACAAGGTGAGGCTTGTATCCCGAAATTATATATAAAATTAAGGTGCTTTTTGTTGAAATGAAGGAACCTTATTTTTTCTGTTTTTAATTTACCATTCATGGTAATAAAAGTATAATATTCTTGACCCAAATTGACAATTTTTTTAATACCCCTTTATCCTTCCTCAATCAAACTTGAGAAGAATAGAAAAGCAAGTATCAGTAGCATAATAAAAAGCCTTGGTAGTGTAAAAGGAAAAGTGGTAATAAAAGGCATATTTTGTTATATTACTAGCAATTCGACTCGATAAGTCCTCTGCACAAGAAAAGAAAGCCATTTCATTATTATTCATTAGTAATTGAGAAATTAAATGTAATTTTTTTTTAATTGATTTTGGATCTTCACCAATAAAGATACCGAATGGTATGATTTTTTTTTTTAATTTCCTTCTTTGCCACTATATTATTTAAAATAAATGTTGAAAGGTCCCTAAAAAATAAATAAATAAATTTGAAACATAAAATACAATTAGTCGGACTGTGACAAATGATATTATTGCAAAAAATTGATAAATGCAATAAAAAATTATAATTAAAAATTTTATCGTTGGACCAAAAATAAGTTAAGATATAGAATAACACAAGGATAAAATGTATCAATAAAAAAGTAATTTTCATAATCGGCACGTACTTTCTTAATACACCAATAAGAACTATATTGTCTTTTACTACAATAATATTTCAGGTTCACAAATTAGAAGACCAAGTCTAACAATATTATTCGCAAAAACAACACTAATATTCTAAGTCCCACACTTAAGACCACATGGAATTATTTACAACATTTATTAAACTTTTTTGTGTTATTGTTAATTTTGAATAACTAGAGAATTTGCTCTTCAATCTCTTCTGCATTTGTTCTTAAAACTTTTTAAAGTTTTAATTATATTTTCATATAAATCTAGATTATTATCATATTCATAGAGATCTATGAATTTTATAATAAATCATGCATTTGCAATTATATGTCTCTTTTGAGACAAACACTAAATTTTTCTTCTAACATATTTATGTATATTTCTCACCTATCATTCTAGCTAAGGTAAATCTTATCTAAGCTTTTACAAAGATGCTATAACATGAATTCGGCATTTTGAATCATAAAGTTTATATGATTGTTATTGCTATCCATCATGGATGATTTTGAGTCCTGTTATTAGTTTTGTATCTATCTTGAATTACGTCAAGATAGGTTAATATGGATTCCATTAATGCTATCTTATTTTCTTCATCAAAAGAACCAATTATTTCAATTTCATCTTCAGAGTTTATCCTTCTTAAATTTTTATACCAAAGTTTCTTAATATCCAATTAAGTTTTGATTATAGAGATTGTATAAATGATTTGGTATTCTTGATTAAAATATAAATTATCAATAGTATCTAAAAACTTAATAACTCATATATTTTATGAATTTGAGTTACTCTTATTACTTCCTATCCAATAACATTCTAGAAAACAATCAAGGCCTAACATGCTTCTATTAGTTACTAAAATTTAAGAAGATAATTCAAAATTACTAACCAGTGTAATTCTAAAATAAATTCACAAATTGCCTCCAACCATAGATTGGTCTATGGCCAACATCACCACAACTTCACACTTCTTGCAAGACTACCTCAGCGAATACTCCACACGGCCTAATGCAACACATTGCTCCAAGGCTTAATAGGATCTATATGAGAGCTTTCCTTGCAATCGCCTCTGGAAGAATGTTTAATAATTTGAAATCTTATTCGTTTAGCACAAGTATTGGCATGTAAGATTCTTGATCTATTTCTAAAAATATATAAGATATATAAAGATGATAATTTCATTCAAAAGAGTTTTATTTATTATATTACTGAATTTTTACAAAGAGAAAATACAAATGCTTATGGAGGATTAATGAGAGAAATTAGAGATGCTTTCTTCTTCTTATATGATTTTATTTATAGACTTAAAGAGATAAGGTTATCTCTTCTTACAAGACACTTGTTATATTCTTGCGGTGAAACCATGGATTCCCCAGTGATAAGGTAACCCCAACTCCTCTTATCATTATAGACAGTTATTGTTTTCTTTTTATCTTGACACAAGGATTTTGATCAGCTTTGTCCTTTCTCTTGGATTTTTCTTCTAAATTATTGATGCTTGGCATATTTTATCTTTTTCGTAGACCTTGTCACATTCCTATTGTCAGCTCTTCATCCATTGACATCTCCTCTTCGCTGGATTCTTCTTTAGATTTTTTGTAGTAAAAGCTACATGATGATTATGCTTAAGCACCTTACATATCTCATAGTATATTAGAAGGTTAGATTCCATGAGATTTTCATATATAGCTTTTTCTTTTTGAAGATGTTTTGTCTAGCTTAAATATATTATTTTCTACTCATAAAAAAGATTATATGATCTTTTATGACTTCATGGAGCCACACTTTTTCTTTGCTTATCCTCTCAAGTTATTCATAGAGGACCTTCATTCCAATCACCTTTTTGTTGGAGATAGCTGTAGGCCTAAATATTTCAGAATCATAGTCACTATAGACTTGATCTAGATCAATAGTTGCATTAACTTTACTGTTGCTAATTCCAACTTGTATCATGTATTGTGCTAGGTACCATTTATTGTCACAATACTCAAGGCAAGCAGTAAGGAACTTGACAAAGATTATCTGTGTTGTCTTGGATATTCTTTTGAGGTCAATGAAAACCTCTTGGATCTTTTCTAGAAGTAACTTTTGTTACAGATATTAATTTTATTTACAGCTAATATTGACTATTTTTATGATAACTGTATTTTATAGCTATGTGTTGAATTTATGAGATTTAGTTCCTAAATTTCAAGGATACTGGTTTGAATATCTTAACTATATTTTTTATTTTTTTTCCTAAGGTTTAATGTATATAAATAGGTATTCTTTCTTATTATAATATAATAAAATTAATATAGAAAAAACTAATTTTGTGCTCTGAATCTTTTAATCTAAGCCTTTGATTTTTTTTCCCTTCTGCTCTGAAGCCTCAATCCTTCCAATGGAAAAGACAATAGGCCTTGCACAAGAATTTGAGATTTGCTCCAATTTTATCAGCAGAGCAAAATATCTTCTCGGTCTCTTTAAGTGTCGTAAACCTATCTTTATAAATAACTCTATACAAGTTAAATGGTAGAAATTTTTTGCAATGGTCTCAATCCGTTACCCTATTTATTCATGGCAAAGGCCAATTAGGATATATTAAAGGGAAAACTAAAGCTCCTGATGTCTCGGATCCTAGTTATCTGAAGTGGGATGCCAAAAATTCGATGGTGCAAGCATGGTTAATCAATCGATGGATGTGGAGATTAGTAAGACTTATCTCTTCCTACCAACCGTAAAGGAGCTTTGGGAAGCTATGACAGAAACTTTCTCTGATCTATGAATGTAGCTCAACTCTTTGAAATCAAGTCATAGTTACGTGTCCAAAAGCAAAGGAGTCTATTGGTGACTCAATATTTCAGTTCTCTGCACAATATATGGTAGGAACTTGACCTCTATTAAGAATCCTAATGGCATTGTTCTGAAGATACCATCAAATATAAGAGCATGTTAAATAAAAAACACCTCTTTTATTTTTTCTTATGGATTGAACAAAGATCTTGATGAAGTTTGTGCTAGAATATTAGGAAAGAATCATTTGCCATCCATTCGAGAAGCTTTTTCTGAGGTTCAACAAGAAAAAAGTTGAAAAGAGTCATGATGAGACAAAAATATAGAGAGATCAGCACTGAAACAGAGAGATTAGTGTTAGTGACTAGAAAAAGATCAGCTAAGAAACAAAAAGGGACAAAAACATGGAGAACGTCTCTACTATAACTAGTGCCATAATAAAGGACATACTCGATACTCATGTTGGAAGCTCCATAGAAAGCCAGTAGATTAGAAACCAAAACATGAGCAAAAAGAAAATGGAATGGTGACAGAGAAAACTAATCAGTTTTCCCTCACAAAAGATCAATTTGAGATGCTAGTAACTCTGCATATAAAATCAGCAAATAAAAAGGAATGGCATGTCCTCCTCTAACTACACTGTAGTCCATACAAGTAACTCATCAGCCTTTAACATCCAATCCCTTAAAAAGAGTCCTTAGGTTGTTAATTCAAGGGCCTTGGACCATATAACATGAATTTCACAATTTTTTTCTAGTTACACTTCATGTCTAAGTAATTATAAAGTGAGGATTGCTGATGGATCATTATCCATTGTTGCTAAAAAGGGAAAGTAAAACTATCAGATTGTTTCATTCTTTTTTCAATTTTGGATGTCCTAAATCTTAAATGCAACCTTCTTTCAGTTAATAAACTTACCAAGGACACAAACTGTGTAGCTAAATTTTATGGTTCTAAATGTTTATTTGAAGATCCAATCTGGGATAGGATGATTGAGAATGCAAAGGAATATGAGGGGTTATACTATCTTGAAAATAAAGGGTTCATAAAAGGACAAGCTCAAGTTTCTCAATGTGAATTTGTTTCTCCTAAAATAATTTGTGGCATTATAGGTTAGGCCACCCTAGCTCTCCTGAAATAATGTTATTTCTCCTGAAAGATTTGAGTTTATTACATTGTGATTTTTTTTTTCATATAGCTAAACAAACACGTGTTCCATTTCTTACTCGTCTTTATAAATCATCTTAACGTTTCTCTTTAATTCATAATGATATTTGGGGTCCCTTAATGGTTAACAACTTGTCAAAAATGAAATGATTCATTACATTCATAGATGACCACTCTATAACAACTTGGGTACATCTTTTAAAGGAAAAATCTGAAGCTGGACAAACCTTTAAACAATTACATGCCATGGTAAAACTCCATTTCGATAACAAAACCAAATATTTTAATTCTATTTTAAGAAGTTATCTGTCACAACAAGAAATTATCCACCAAAGTTCTTGTACTGGAATACCATAATAAAATGCAGATGAGGAATGAAAAAATAGACACTTTTTTGAGGTTGCTAGGGCTATTATGTTCAAAAAAACGTACCAAATATATAGTAGGGTTAGGCCATTCTTACAGCAACTTATCTCATAAATTGTATGCCCTCCCGAGTTCTTAGATTCCAAACACTTTTTCTTTTTTTTTTTGAAAATTACCCACAAAATCACCTTGTTACCTCTAATCTTACACTCAAAACCTTTGATTGTACAATCTTTATATATCTTCTGAGTCTTCAAAGAGCAAAGTTATCTCCTAGACTATCAAATGTTTGTTTTTAGGTTATTCTCCTACCAAAAAATGGTACAAGTACTATAATCTTCAAACAAAGAAATTATTTGTCACTATAGATGTTAAATTATTTGAAAATCAATCTTTCTACCCAAATAATTCTCTTCAGGTGGGAATTTGAGAAAAGATAATTCTTGGGATCTTCATGACATCTTATAACTCAATCTAGATTAATCTACCTGTAATTTCATCTTAGAACTTAATATGCCCAATCTATCCAATAATTTTAGCTTAAAACCTAATTTACCTAATAATTTCAGCCTAGAACAAAATCTGCCAAATAATTCTATACCTGTTTTAAATCTATAAAATATCTCTTCACTCTTTCCAAACCTTCATCCCAGCCAACCTCAACCAATAGCATCACTAAGAGATGAAGAGAGAGAAGCAACTTCACATTTGAAGGAACCAATAGGCTAGTTTCATGTCTATTCATGAGAAAATATTAAAACTCAAAGCGTACAACAACTTATAGACTGAGCATAACCAAGATCTGAACCATTAGAGGATCAAAACTCACCTACTGAGCATGCTGAGAAGAAAGCTCAGAAGTCCACATATTTGCCTATTGTGATAAGAAAATGAGTGAGAAATTGTACAAAACATCTTATCTATAAGTTCTTGTCATATGCTAATCTGTCCAAGCAGTATAGGAGTTATGTGGCTAATATACCTAATACCACTATTTCAAGAAACATCCATGAAGCCCTTGAGTCAAATGAGTGGAAGAAAGCTATCTAAGAAGAAATGGCATTCTTAATAAAAAAATAACACATGAGACCTTATACCAAGACCTAAAGACAAGAGGATTGTAAGGTGCAAGTGGGTATTTATAATCAAATGTAAGGCTGATGGAACTTTGGAAAGGTATAAAGCAAGACTCATGACGAAAAGTTACACACAAACCTATGGGGTGGACTACCTACAGATTTTTGCCCAGTGGCTAAGCTTAATACTGTTAGGATTCTTCTCTCTCTTACTGCAAATGTCGATTGGTCTCTTAACCAACTTGATATCAAGAATACTTTCTTAAATGAAGAATTAGAAGAGGAAGTTTACATAGATATACCACTTAGTTTTGAAAAAATAAAGAACTTGGTGGAAAAGTTTGTCGGTTAAAAAAGTATCTTTATGGCCTTAAACAGTATCATAGGGCCTAGTTTGATTTGGGAAATTCTTGAAGTACTATAGATACTCTCAGAGGCAAGTTAATCACACTATGTTCTACAAATGGTCTATAGAAGAGAAGTTAAGTATTTTGATAGGGTATGTTAACGACATTATACTCACAAGGGATGACAAAGATGAACTAAAAGAATTAAAGAAAATATTGGCTTGTGAATTTGAAATTAAGGATCTTAGACAGCTATGTTATTTTCTAATAATAGAGGTGGCTAGAACAGATAAAGGAATTTTAGTTAAATAGTGGAAATACACCTTAGTTTTGCTAAAGAAAACTAGCATGACTGTCTGTAAACCTGCTGCCACACTAGTTGAACCAAATAGCACGTTAAGTCTTAAAGAAAATAGTGCACCTGTGGAGAAGTGGAGATATCAAAGACTAATAGAAAGATTAATCTACCTTTCCAATACCAAACTTGATATTATTTTTGCAGTTAGCTTAGTGAGTCAGTTTATGCACTCTCCAAGAGAAGCTCACTTAGTGGCAATAAACTGGATAATTCAATACTTGAAGTCAACATCAGGAAAAGAAGTTTATTTTGATAAAGGAGAAGAAATAGAATGTAGAAGCATTTGTTATTGCAGATTGGGTTGGAAATGTTATGGATATGAAGTCTACAATAGGTTATTGTACTAAGATCTAAGGAAATCTTGTGACTTGGAGAAAGTAGTAGCACAAAGCAGTATAGAAGCAGATGTTTCGGGCACTAGCACATACAGTATGTGAGTTTATGTGGATAAATGTGTTCTCAAGGAACTACAGCTAATCAAAGAAAATCCTATGCATCTCTACTGTGACAACAAGTATGTAATTAATATTGCTCATAATCCTGACCATAATAACAAGACAAAACATATGGAGGTAGACAAGAATTTCATCAAAGGAAAACTAGAAATTTAAGTTATTTATTTGCTGCATATTCTTACAGGACAACAAAATGCTAATATGTTGACAAAAGAAGTACCTAGATATGAGTTTGAGGAGTTTGTATACAAACTAGGCATGAAGAACATCTATGCTCCAGCTTGAGGGGGAGTGTTGCATATATTAGCTGTACTTTATAACTGATGTTGATTATTTTTATGATAGTTATTTTTACAACTATGTATTGAATTTAAGAGATTTAGTTTCTAATTTTCAGGGATACTAGTTTGAATATCTTAATTGCATTTTTTTTTATTTTTTTCTGAGGTCTAATGTATATAAATAGGTATTCTTTCTTATTGTAATATAATAAGATTAATATAGAAAAATCTAATTTTACACAGCTTTAACTCCATACAATCTTCACTAATATAGATAAGGTTAATAAAGTTATATTCAAAGATGTCTTTTATTAAATCTAAATCATCTCTTAGAACAAAATTAATACTTGGGTATAACCCTGAATGATTTGGTATTATAGCTTGGTTAGGACGAATCCTATATACTAATTTACCAATTCTTTTATATTCATAATCATAACCACTTTCATACGAAATTTTAGCTATTAAAACTGATTGTTCGCTTTTATTTTATTCGCGCTTTAAGCCTGGTTAAGAGCTTTGAGATCCTCCTTCCTTCAAATATTGATCCTTAAGATCATGAATTGTGATAAAATTCTCTGGATGGGTAATCGTTAAATTTTGTAAAGAACTTTAGGTGATCTGACCTTTATTTTGATCCTTAAAAAGGACTTTTTTAGTATTTTGCTAATATATTCTAAGTGAATCTGGATGGGTAATCGTTAAATTCATGTATTGTGATAAATTTCTCTGGAAGGGTAATCGTTAAATTTTGTAAAGAACTCTGGGCGACCTAACCCTTATTTTGATCCTTAAAATAGACCTTTTTGGTATTTTGCTAATATATTCTTCTGAAGTCTCGACTTCTGGTTGATTTTGTAAACTCTTGTCTTGGCAAAGTTTACTTAATTCTTCTTGGGCATCGTCGATCATGGCAAGCCCATTGTAAATCATTTCATTGTCTTTGAGAAATGATTCTTGACCTTCTGAACACATCATTTTCCCTTGATTATTTAGGATAAACTTTTATCCATTGTATTCTCAGTTGAGAAAATCTGTAATACAATTGTTAAATCATTTAATATATTCAATTTCAAAATTATATTCAGTAAAGAATTGTTGTCATCTAATTAATCTTTTATATTCAGATAAATTAGGTAATTTATTGAATATGAATCCTTTAACCTGAGGTTATCATATCTGACTTTAAATTTCTTTAGTAATAAAAACAAAGTAAATTTAGTAATTACATTCTTAATAGCTAATAATTTTTTTTTATGACTATGATAATTCTTTTCGGCGGGTTTAAATGTTTTGCTAATATATCTACAAATCTTTTCTTAATTTGTTTTTAATACTGCACCCGTTGATTGTTAAAAGCATTGGTTTCAAGAATTAAATTATAACAACCTTGGTATAAATAACTGCTCAAGACTTGGTATTATTTTTTTTTTTAATAATCCTTGTAAAGATTCTCTTTCTTTTACTAAGATTTCTATAAAATCTTCAGCATAACTAAGACATCCTAAAAATCTTTAGATCTGCTCCTTAGATAACAATTTATCAAAAAATAAATATATTTGTTCAGAAATATGAAATTGCATCTCTATTCTTGTTTCATCTATTACTAACCTTAAAAATACAATTCTTGGTCTTATTATTTCAGTTTTTTTTTAGAAAGTAAAATTTCATGTTTCTTACATTTTTCTGCAAAAGAAAGTAGATGATTTATATGGTCAACTTCATTGTTTGAAAATATTAATATATCATCCACATAAATAATGCAAAATTTGTAAAATTCTTTAAATATTTTATCCATCATTCTTTGAAATATTTGTAGTGCATTTTTTAATCGAAAAAGCATCACAATGCATTTATACTATTCTTGAGGTGTATTAAAGGCAAAAGGTGGTATACTTTCTTCTTCAAGCTTGATTTGCCAAAAGCCAGATTGGCAATTAAACTTGCTAAATATTTTTTTATTAATTACTGAAATAACTAATGTATCTTTATGAGGTAAAAAATACCCATCATATTTGATATACTTATTTAACTCTTTAAATTAATAACCATACGAGTTTTTCTTCGTTCAATTTTAGCATGATTCTTAATTATAAATACTGGGCTACTATGTGGACTTTTATATTCTCGAATAATTTTGAGATCTAAGAGTTCTTTAATCTATTTATCAAATTCTAATCTATCTTCTTGCTCATATCTCATAAACTTGACTCTTATGATTACATTTGGATCTTTTAATTCAATCTTGGCATAAGTTTTATCAACTTCTCATAATTGAATTGGATTTTCACTAAAATTTTTATCAATTTTTTAAAGATATTTTTTATAATCTATCATGACTTGATTAATTTTTATATTAAAATTACTATGTTGGCTGCTTTGAAAATGTAATTTTTGAGTTGTTCGCCTAATGGGATTATAAATCCTTAGTGTTGTGATTATATGGTTTTTTAAAAGCAATTGTTTCATTAGTCATTATATAAATGAACTCACGAAGAAAATTAACTCTTAAAAGTGTATCCACACTCATATGGTCATAGGACCATAATATTGGTATACTTAGAATATAATCTTCTATTTATATCAAATTTTTTATTCTAAATTTTCCTAGAGAAATTTGGTCTTTATTTCCTTGTCCTGTTAAGGGTTTATCTTTCCAATAAGATTTTGAATTAGCTAGGCTAACTCCCCAACTACTCTGATTTATGCTCGTAATGCGGGATAATCACTTTTATATAGACTGTAAAATGATTAGACATATCTTGATATGGTTTGTTTAATTCCTTCAATTGTTATTGATATCTCCCAATCTCCTATGCAATAAGGAGAGAAATTCTCAAGAAAATTCATCCTTAATAATAAAGGACTTATTTTTATTTTATACTCAGGTTCTATAAAAAAAAGGAAATATAAATTCTATTCCCTCAATCCTTAATAGAATTTCACAATATTGACTTGACTTCTTTCTTTCTCCATTATATCATACATATTTTAAATATTTAATCATTTTGGTGTTTACATAACATTTTACAGCTCCTTTATCTATGATGGAAAAAGTTTTATGCCATGATTCTTCATGATTATATTCAATATTTATCTTCATATTTTGATTATTTTTTCTAACTGTTGACAGTATTTCATGTGATCGTGGTATCACAAGATAGCTATACCTAGTAAAACTTTGCATTCTACTTAATTTTAAATCCTTCTTGGGTATATAAAATGATCTCCTACTTTCTACCTCCTATAATTATTCTACTTTTTAGTGTATATTCTATAGTTTTAAAGGTATTTCCTCTAATCAAAGTAGGTTGACTACTTAAATTCATTTGTCATTCTTCTGGTAAATCAATTTCTCTTTATTAGCTGAATTTATCAATGCATACTCTATGGCATATGTTATGTTATACGGATATGATCCACCATGCATTATATCAAAGTATTTGAAATCATGACTTAAGGTTAAAGTATTGTTTATATTTATGTCTCTAAGACTTATGGAATATTTAGGATATATCTTAAATATTAACTTTTTGTAACTAAGATTTCCTTATATTATTCCAAAGAGTGCATATTTTCGATCTTTTATCCTGTTATCCAATATAGCTAAGTTTATTGGACTATCAATTCATTTTCTAAAATAATTTTTTACCATTATTTATATTTATCCAATATGAATATATCTAATTTTAATTTTATCACTATATCTAATTCTATTGATTTTTTCTTCAATATCTAATTTTAATAATAACGGTATGTTTGTATTTCCTCTCACTTGACTAATTTCAATTGGTTCTTCTCTTACTGTGGCACTAAAATACATTATATTTTTTCTCTTGATCATATTAGCAATTCCTTATGCTAACTTATTGACCAACATCATCGATGTTTTTAATCCCTTTTTATTAATCTTAAGGTATTGCTTTTTATCAAAGATTAATTCTCTATTAAACTTCATCCTAATATAAATATTTATTATCTATCTCTTCAATACTCATTTTAATTTTAAGCTACTTTAAGACTCGTCAAACAAATAATATATGCAATCATTTTCACTATCTTCACTATTAGTGATTAATTGTAATTCATTGAAATTTTTAAAAATTTTTATGTTTGCTTTATGTTGTACAAAATTTTAATATACTCGCAAACGCACGAATCATTAAAAATAGAATAATGGTAAGGAGGTCGAACCCAGATATTACTGTAAATTAGAAAGTCTAATTTAAATATAAAATTAATATTAATCCTAACTTAGTTGAGCGAATTGATTTTTAAGGATAATTAAACTAATAAAACAAAGATTACTAAGGTTTCAAAATCCACCACCATTCAACTAATAATGATCTAATTATTATTAATTCTCAATTTTAGAGTGACAACTCAAAATTAATAATGATCTTATTATTATTAATTCTCAATTTTAGAGTGACAACTCGAAATCAATCCATTTCATGTCATAGATATAACAATTAAACTCAAGTGATTAAATCTAGTGTAGGAACTTTTTCACTTTATGGTAGGATTTCTAAGCATTATATGAATCTATTGAAAAACAAAGAATTAAAGTTTTCTAAGCATTCTATGCATCCAATTTATTGAAAAACAAATATTCAAAGAAAATCACATTATTTCACCAAGCCTGGATTTAATTAAATAATCTCTTAACTATCAAGAATACATGATATTAAAGATGAAAGGATAATTATTCAATCAATCATGTTAAAAACTATAATCATCAAAAAAATAAATGTAGGAAATTAATTAAATAAAAATGATCATTTTATTAAATACGATTCATCTTTAATCTCAGTATAAAAAAATTAATTAGACAAACTTAAATAAGGAGCAACAAATAAAACAGAATCAGCCATAAGGACCTTTGAAGATTGTTGCCACCGCTCCTCTTCTCTGTCTTGCCAGTCTCTGACTTCTTTTTTCGTCTGCTGAATTCTTCCGTTTATATAATGCCAACCTTGCACTTATTGGCCGAATCCTATTGTGATTCTAATCACAAAATTGACTCTTACAAGCTAAAATCCTAAGCCTGCCACGTATTAGAAACAATAAAAAGTCAAAAACTATTTATTTGTTTCCTTTATTCGATTGTGATTTCCTATTCAAAGGCTTAATTATAAGCTTTGTTTAATATACCGCACACTTTGGCTTTAAACTCCCCTTTTTTCTTTTCTTTTGTTTGTGTGCACGTGCATGGATGATTTAATTTCTTGGCCACAGTTTCTTTGGGTTGAATGTCATGCACATTTATTTAATTGCTTCCACAAATGGATTTGATCTTCAATGCTGTCCAATTGTTACTCTCTATGCACTTTTCATCCATAACTCTAATTATTTCATAATTTAATTCAATTAATTAAAAATAATAAGTAATAATAACTTACAATTATATAATAAAGAGTAAAATATGTATATATTTTATGTTCATCACTTTATTTTCTTATGACGTTCATTTACGTAACGTTCTACTTCATTGCAGAACTAACATTTACACTTTTAAGTGTTTTACTTTAGATTTTTTTTTATATTTATTCTTTTTAAAGAATTCTTTTCTTATATTTATTTTTCTTATAATATTTTTTATTGGTTTTAAAAAATTTCTTCTTTTTGAATTTTTTCATAGGTCTATAGGTTTTATTTTGACATCCAAATCTTGGAGATTCTTCTAACTTAGAACAGTATAATCCATGATTTTATTTTTTCATTAATCTTTTATCTCTTATTTCAGCATATCATTAATTTAACCTATTTCGAACAAACTTAATTCTATTACCTAGAGTATGAGTGTTTGCACTATCCTCATATTTTTTATTATATTCTAGCAATCTTTTTACCCCTTAAGTCTAGTATTTTCATAAAATATAAATTATTATAATACATCTTTGCTTGGTCTTCGTCATTAAATTCGCATCTATAATATAGTTCCTCAAAGTTACAAGTGTATTCTTTTAAGTAATATATTTAACATATTTCAAGCTTGGTTAAGTTCATCATATTTTTAATTCTTTTTCTTTTTAATTCTTGCTGAAAACCAGCTTCACAATTTTCTCTTAAGAATTCTCTTCTTATCTCACATTCAAAATTATTCAAGACTTGATCTTGGGTTTCATTTTCATTATGATTTTCTTCATATAATATCTTATTTTTTATTTTCTATCTTTAATCCCATGAGCCATTGTGCTGCTATTTCTGTAAATAAGGTTTTAAGGAATTTTATGCTAGTATATCTATCTATGTTATGAAATGCAAGTAAAGTTTTCATAAATTTTATCTAATATGTTATTATTTTATCTCTATCTTTAATACGATTTATGTCTAACCATATTCCTTGATAGGTGATTAGTCTTTCTTTACATTCTTGTGGAATTTATATTCTTTTTAGGCTTACTAGCCTTAAAATATTGGCTCTTTAGTCTTTCATAAGTTGGTATTTCTTCCTTAGCATAAGAAATCGTTATAACTAGATTCAACTATTTATCTCTTCTTGATTTTTTATTATTATGAGCTCTCCAACTCTAAATTCATGAGCTTTTGATAAATAGTTACTTTAACTATTTAATATCTACACTTTGTCTATCATATAAATAATATCGCATATGAGTACTAATATTATTCATGATTGTATGATTATTAATTATTAAATTATTTTCAAAATCACCTATTAACTAGACAATTGTTTCATTCATTTTTAATTTTGAAAGTATTTGGCACGTGACTGGTTATACCGACATTGCAGATTGATATAGTTCTTGTTCGGGTAAACCATCAGAATATATGCAGACAATTTCCCGCCAATATACCTTTATATTTAAAAAATCCTTGAACCAAATTCATGAGATTATATGTCACCGGTTTCCCGCTGATATACGTTTATATTTCAAAAATCATTAAACCAAATCCATAGCTCGGATACCATTTTTGCAAGAAATCATCAACAATTATCAACCCAAGGGTCTAAATAATCAATTTTTAATCGTTTAAGAATTTTTCTAAATTTGCTAAATCAAAGTGGGTAATAGAGTTTCTTTTTCCTTCCCAAAAGCATGTTCCACAGTATGATTACTTACTTTTACCCTTCCGAAAATGCTGTACATATCATCATTCCAGACGGCTGCCAGGTCAAGTTAACTCAAAATTAATCACGGCAGGATGTGAGACACGTGGGAAACCATGTTTGAATTAATATTTACTGTCAATCACAGATTGTCCCTAGACATTACAGATAATGTTCCACACTTTGGTATATGATCATTTAATTTAACAATAGTTCATTTTCATCATGAGGGGAAATTGACCACAAGATTAAACAATAAATATAGAAACATTATTAAGAACAAATCAATAAACTAATTACCGGTAATTAAGAATATTTGCAATGGCTACAGATTCGAGGGAAGTTAAAGAAGAATAGCGAAAAAATCATATATCTGAATTCTTAATAATGATGAGGTTTATTTAAACTCTACAACGACAATGCAGAAAACTTTATAGTATGGAGACAATCAAATATCTAACACAAACAAATACATTCTTCTGATCGTAGGTAGTAAATAAAGCCCAAAAAGAATCCCCGACAAAATAAAAACAAAAACATCGTAACATCATTCACATAGATGCTGCTGCGAAAAGTCGCTCAGACTTGACCAATCACTCAAGCCTGCACACCATAATGAAATTTAATCAGAACAGTTAAATGAGATAATAGAAGATGTAAGATCAGTGGGAAGAAAAATGAAATCATAACCCCACCTTGTTAGCGATGTTGTTGGAGAGCCAGTCCAGACCCTCGTAGAGTCCTTCCCCAGATGTGGCACATGTGCTCTGGATGTACCTGGAAGGAATTAACAAAATGCCAGCACTCATCAACAACTATCCAAATGCAAGTCCGGTAGAAAAAGACAAGGGAGTATTTTTAGTACCAGTGGCGTTGACGAAGTGAGTGAAGACCAAGCTTATCAGTAATCTCTGCAGCATTCATAGCATTTGGAAGATCTTGCTTATTGGCAAAAACAAGAAGCACAGCATCCCTCAACTCATCCTGTGCATGCAAATAAACTCAATCATTATCCAAACCCAACTTCAGCATACTTTCCCGTCCTTACAACCATGATCAAATTCCAACCCAGGACAAAAGAAAAGTGAGATAACAGGCTTTGTTTCAATACCTCGTTCAGCATCCGGTGCAGCTCATCTCTAGCTTCAACCACACGGTCACGATCATTGCTATCAACCACGAAGATAAGTCCTTGAGTGTTTTGGAAGTAATGTCTCCACAGAGGACGAATCTGGATGTGGACAACATTACAATAGATAAGATTCCAATATTAACCAAAAATCATTTTTCTCGTAACATTCGCTAGTAAAGAGAAGATGTTGCATCATAAACAAATGGCCTACAAGCACATTATTTTGAAATGGTTTCTAATTTGCACGCATCAAAACAGAAATGAATGCCTCCACACATGTGAAGTTGATCTTAAGACCCTGACAACTGATGGACAAAAATCTTGTTAGTACAAGACTGTCTCCAGCACACAATCAATTCCTGCAACTACAAATACAGACAAACCCATGCACAAATGTATACATCATGTGTGCTGCATAGCAAATTGCCTCCCCTCATACAGTAAGAGAAAAAACTAGAAAGCACAGCTGACAATGGTATATGCGGCTTATGAATATGTTATGTACGGACAGCAAAACATCTTCAGACCATCCACAAGCACATGTATAACACTAATAACTGAATATATCTAATTTCTGCAACTACATACAAAGGCAATCTAAAACATAAATTTTTAATCATGTGTGCCTCAGAGCAAATTGCCTTTCCTCACATGGAAAGAGAAAAACATGAAAAGCAATGTGGCATCAGTAGATGTAGCTTATGAATATGTTATGTGCTGACAGTGAAACATCTTCAGCACAAGACCGTCCATAAGCACATGCATAACTAACGACTACAACAATAATGAATTATGACGATTAGAAAAATGAATCTGAAGACATGCATTTACGATGCCCGGTAGGTGGCTTTTCCACGCATAGCAAAAGAAAAAGCTCGAAAGAATACCAGCATCAATATCTGTAGCTTATGATTATGTTGTGTGCTGATGGAGAAATATCTATTCAGCACAAGACCGTCAATAAGCACATATATAATAATGATATTCACTAAATGCATTTGATACACGCCTGCTAGCCTGGATATGATGTCCAATATGCAGAAAGCCATCTTCATACAGCCAAAGTAAAAAGTTTTCTGATTGTCTATATTGGTATTTATAGATGGAGTCAGTAGAAGTATCTTACAATTCTGGTGAGTGCTGATGAACACTCATCTATATTGGTATTTATAAGATAAATGATATCCACCACTACGGGACAGCCCTTCCTCAGACAGCCAGAGGAAGAACTTGAAAGACAAGTTGGCATTAATAGATGTAGCATTAATAGATGTGACAAACCATAGTCACAAGGCCATTCATAAGAAAACATCTGTACATGCATGTATGAACAGATCTCTGCCACAACAGGGATAGCCCTTCCTATTCATCCAAAGGAAGAACTTGAAAGACGCGGTGGTGTGATGGATGCCGCTTATGATCCTATTAAGTGCTGATGAACCACACGTTCAGCACAAGGCCATTCATAAGCACATCAATCACAATCAACAAAATAGAAACCACAAGAAACAAAATAAATGCACAAGCAAGACTTAATATCCTTTAACAATCATAGGAATTAGGAATCCCTTGAACTTCCCTTCTCTAACTGTATTCAAAAAATTATGATTTCATCATCACATACCTTATCCTGACCCCCGACATCCCAAACAGTGAAGCTAATGTTCTTATATTCCACAGTCTCCACATTGAAACCTGCAATAAATTAGAAAAAAATATATCATAATTTACATGTGCTCATTCAAAACAGTTGAATATACATTTGAAAACATCCATTGAATATAAGCAAGGCAAAAGCATACCGATGGTGGGAATGGTTGTCACAATCTCGCCAAGCTTGAGCTTGTACAAAATGGTGGTCTTACCAGCAGCGTCGAGACCCACCATCAGAATCCGCATCTCTTTCTTGGCAAAAAGCCGGCTAAAAAGCTTTGTAAATGACAGCCCCATTTTCTGTTATCTCACCTGCACCAAGAGCAATACAAATCAGAACGTTAATCAACATAATAAAAAAATCTTCATTCATACACACAATACCAAATCAAATAAAAAAACTAAATCTTTAAATCCAATTGCAATTCATTACCTCAGAAAGTGCTTATCTCATGAATACCATTAGATCTACACAAACTCAACAAAGATAAAATCTCGCAAAAACATTAATTTATTCAAATTGGGTCAGCAAAATATTTTTCTTTAAACGAGGAAAAAAATCGTAAAAATGAAATAAACCAAATAGGGTATTTAAAAATCAAATCTAGATTAAGGAAACAAACAATCCCACAACCATCACATATCAAGTTAAGTGATTTGTGCAACAAGTAGATCAACAAATTTGAAAGCTTTGGCAGAAACCCAGATCAAATTTCGTGTGGACTAAACGAAAAATCACTATAAAAAGCTCAAACGAGATCAGATCCAAACACAACCTCAGATCTAGGTTAAATATGAAGCACGAAGTAAAATTAATACATTCCAGAATAATCACATTGAACAAAGAGACAAATGATTCAATCGAAATAGAAAATATATATATATAATTAGTAAAAATGCAAAGGAAAACATATTGAGAGAGAAAGATTACGAGATCTGAAGGAAGAGGCTGCTTGAGAGAAAACAAGGAGAATGGTAAATGAAATTTTGAGGGGCTGTAATGATATTTATAGATGGAATGAGAAGACGGAGGCTTGACGGCGTTTGTTTGTTTGTTTGTGGTGCCTAGAGTTTGTGGTCGTTATAAATTTAACTGTGTTTGGTGTGGGATGGTGCAGGGTAAGATTGATGTACTCGGAGAAGGATCATCGTCGTTTTATGAAATGTTTACGAGAGCTCTTTGTTTTTTTTGGCGACATGGACTAAGGTTTTTTGTCTTTAAAAAATAATCAATACGACCGTTTTTTCAAAATAAAGAGGCTTTCGTGACTATTTCACCAAATGACCTGGGCTGTTCTTGTCCCTTAAACCCGAACATCATGAATTCACATCGGGCATTATTTTTTTTTCTAATTAACATACACTCCATTGTATCTCATCCCAAATTAAACGTCGAAAACTTCACCCTTTTGTAAGTGAAAAAAATTGATTATAAAACATGGATCTAATATGTGACTAAGTGTGTACCCTACCCGAAATTAGGTGAGTACCAAAAACATTTGATTGAAATTAATTGCTTCTCTATTCTATCATGCAAATCAGTTTGAAAAAGCTTTTGTATAATTAAATTTTGAGCTCAATTAAGAAGGAAGCACTTAGCCTATATAATAAAAAAAAAATGGTGAAAAGTTACAAATAATACATATTTGTAACATACATTATATATAACTTTATTGACCTCGCCAAGCAAATCCAAAGGGAACCGAAAATATGCATCTTCCTTTCAGGCATTTTAAGGCCTTCATGTACAAATTACGCACAACAGCTTCTCTTCGGAGCATTCGAAATACTACTTAACACAATGGAATAAAGTCGATCATCTTCTTCGTCGTGCTTGTAGTCTTCCATTTCTAACCTTCGATGTGATGAATGTTGCCATTCAAACGTGCACGAAACAGCTGTTGCTGTTCTAGGTCCCTGCATTCAGCTTCGTTTGTCAGTTCTGTTTCCACAATGACATTACCTAGCTTCAGCTCCTTTGCCTTTCCCCACAGCACGGCATAGAGCCCAGCAACAATCAAAACTGACCCTATAGCCCTGAATCAATCACGTCACCGCTAGCAAGCATAAGCTGAACAGTTAACATAGCTCAATTCTTCAACTAAAGCTTACTTCATATGCAAGAAATCCAGCAAATCATTAGTTGAGCATAGCAGAAAAATGTTCTTTGAGCCTAAAACATCTTAATTAATCATAAACGTAAAAAAAAGCTGTAAGCAACTGAATAACATCACAACAAATATAGAAGTAACGAATTAAAACCATTCCTATACGTACGCTCCAATGAATAATTTTTCTCGAAACAGAGCCCAACTAAGAATTGCAACAATCACGAGTAGCAAGGGACTGAACACGGAGACATAAAGAGGACCTTTGCGTTGAATACTCCATGAGATGAGGGCAAAAGCAAGTGCAGAACACACAATTCCCTGAGATTACAAATAGATGTGTATTTATAAAATACATCACTGGGATCAATGGGGCCTCGAAAAACAAGTACTGTATTAATGTGAAAAATGTACCGCGTAAATAGCTGATACAACCCGAATGGTGACATTCAATCTCCATGCAGCCCTGTTGCGATCAGCTATCAGGCCAATCACACTGCACTCAATGCTGCTGATGAGACACGTCAGTGCGGTACTGGTGTAGGGAGCTGGAAACTTCTTGCTCAATTTTTTCTGAAATTTATAAACACTTTAAATACAGAGCAGACAAATGACTGCAGAGATTTCAAAATAAAGAGTACTAACTTGGATTATCATCCACATTGCCCAAGAAATGGTACTAGCCATAACAGCAATGGAACCCAGAATCAAGTTTGATTTATTCCCAGAATTTTTTTCGCTCATTTGCTCGGCGTACTTCCAGTGGATGCTGGAATTCGGTATTCCAATCGTTTTCCCATGATAAAATGACAGTATCATGGCTCCTCCAACACACATTATTGTTCCGAATACCTTAGCTTGCCCTGGTTTGGTCTTGATTCCCACAAATTCTTGCCTAGCAAACATACAAAAGTTCAAATGAATAGATCAGGTTACCTAAGATTTGCAATATTTAACGAATAAACAGGGCACGACTAATTCATTACCTGAAAATGACTGCAAGTACAAAAGTGACTGCCGGTAGTATGTTACCCAAAGCACATCCGATTGTGGGAGTAGAATTTTCTAGACCGATGAAGTAAAGCACCTGGGTTCCAGTAGTTCTGCAGGATTGAACTCAAGGTTAGTTACTTGGGAAACAATTTTGTGGAGCTTGAGGGAATTCATTTGTATCAGTAAAAATGAATTGGAAAATTATTTCCAAGGACATAATGAGCCTTATCGCCTCAAATAGCTACTATAGTACAAAGATCATAAGCATTAAAAAAAACAACAAAGCACACTTCAGTAATGGTTAAGAAATTAAAACAATGGTTGGGAATCTTATGTAAATAAAAAAGTTATGTCTCAAAATACCAAAAATGTTGTACGATATGCACCAATTATGATATATTAGTCGAAAAGATGTTTAAAATGATCAAAATTTCATGAATTACTCTCTCTCTCTCTCTATCTATCTATATATCTATATATCTATATATATATATATGTGTGTGTGTGTGTGTGTGTGTGTATCATAATCTTAATGTACAAGTTTGAGAGCAGAAAACTTACCCAGTAACGGAACATAAGAAAATCTGGAAAAGGATTGGCAATGTGATCTTGGGTCTTGTTTTCCTACAGAAAAATAGATAAAATTAATTGAGTCAAGTTTTTAAGTTTAAAAATTGAAGAAAGCATTGCGTAAAGGTCACGAGTCACTAATACAACAATTCTCACATTGGCTAATATGGTACCAATTTTACTCGTACAAGTAAGAAATTATAGGCATTAAAATTTTTGGAAAAAACCACTTATAATCTTTGTATGGAATACTTATCTAATGCTGATGTCCGTATATATGAATTTGGGGTTTTACAAAATTTTAAAACCTGAATCCAAATTTTAAAAATGAGAACGACTTTTGCCTTAGAATGATTATAGTTACAACGGTTACTGATTTTTTGTTATCACTACTCAAAATTTCACTAATTTACAGATGCATGACTTGACTGGAGATTTTTAACATATATGAAATTGAGAAAGTGTGGCAAAAAAGTGAAAAACTCCCAACGATGAGAAACTTTACGATCATATAACATGTAACAGTTGTGCGATAGTCATACACTATTTCTCATTCTTACAAAAAATGACAAATATCAAAATCACAGTTTTTTTGAATTAAGAAAAATAAATAAACTCAAATTAGACATCGAAAGCAAGTATTAGTAGTAAATAACTTCATTAACTTTTTTTATTATTATTAGCAGCAATTAATGTTTATTTATGCAAATAATCACAGAGCACTAATAACAGCCAAGCCTTTGAGTCATTTGACAGTAAGGCACTGAAGCTGGCACCCATACTGACAAACAAATACGCATGAAATGGCAAACATACAGTTGCCATTTGTTAAAATCAAATTGTGAATTGAATTCTTATTCAATGCCATCTGTTTTTTCTATTCTAGCTGACTCAAGATTACAAGGACAAATGAGCCATGCCCGAACCTCTCTATTTATTGTCACATATATTTTTTATTATTATTTTCAAAATCAATAATCACTATTAATGAAACTAAATTACAAATAGTTTCAAAAGAATTTTTAATTCAGGTGATTCAGTTTCAGAAAGCAACTTCGTAGTTTCTCTGAAAAAACATGAAAAGTAAAACCATATTGAAAACATGAGAGAGGGAATAGAGCAATACAAAAATATTTGTGATAAAAAGGGGAAATAAAAACTATATATATATATATATATATAAACTTCGATTTTGTTACTCAAATTATGCAGGAACTGTCAAGATATTGATTTGTTAATTATTAATCTAATTTACTGAACAGTGCAACATTCTGTAATCTGACATTTTCCGTAGCTTTCTCAGCAACCAAACAGTAACAAGATTCTTGATTAACCATTTTTTTTCTTTGTTTGGGGAAATTGTACATTTTATGCAACAGATTTGAACCCCATGTCCATGCATGCATCCACACTAAAGAAACTTGAAGTAATAATATAAAACTTGTATTAATTAATTTGAAAAAAAAAAATGGGCTGTTAAGTTACTCCATCTAGTGAACTCTAATAAGCAAACAAGAAGAGGAAAAATAGTGAAAACCTGCCAAAATAACATTGAAAACAATAATAATGCATGAGCACGAAAAGGGTGAGAAAATTATTGTCTAATTTTTTTAAAATGAAAAAAAAAATTACCATTCAATGAAATAAGCAAAGGGGATGGTGGCCAAGGTAGCAAACATTTGCCTATAAGCAACAAGAACAAGAGGCTTCATGCCAGAATCCATGGCCAATTTTGAAGTAATATTCATGCCTGCATAGCCAAATTGCACAATAACCATGGCCAAAAATGGCATCAAATCATCTAACATACTCATTTCTCTCTCTCTCTCTCTCTCTTTTATTCTCTTTTCTCAGCTAGCTAGCTAGCTACAACAGTAGCTATGGAGGGTGTTTGGAGAGAGGGAAAGTTGAAGAGAGAAAAGGAAAAAGTAGATGCTTGAGCTATATAAAGAGTTGGTGAGAATTTTTGCAACGGAAATTTTAAGAAAGCAAATCTAAAACTCTACTCTTTATTCATGCAAAAGTTGGAAACCATTCAATATTTTTAATTTCTTGCAACACTTGGCTTTTTTGCATGTGATAAACGTGTGGCAACGAGAACATTTCAATAAATGAAGTAAAATAAATAAAAAGTTCTTTTTGGCTTCAGTTTTATCTTGGGATTGCCAAGTTTGGCTATGTTCATATACTTCAAGCAACCAAATTGCATTACTATATGTCAGCAAAAACAAGAACTAATTTTCACCTAAAAGATTTTACTAGTTATTACAAAAAAATGTGCTACCCCTTTTGTTTTTTCCCTTTGAATTGAGGAAAAGCTATATTTAGGAAAATTAAAATTCATTTAATTATGTTTACTAATAATTAATTCTCAAATATTTGTGTTCAGTCCATAAATTCTCACACAACTGATTTTTGTTGATGTGATTCTCACTAGTCACAATTAATACACTGGAAAAAAAAATCAATGTAATCTTTAATTAAATTCAAAGGTTTTATGATTGTCTTGTAGGAGTATATTGTGCATATGCCGATTATGATATGGGCGGAGTCTGACTCATCGTGACCTGATTAAATTTGAGAAAATCGTAAGTATTATTTTGAGTCAATCTATCGATGAATCTTCTCTTATAAATTCTCTTTACTAAGTCATTGTCAACAATCAGCGCTCAATCATAAATTTGTTTCTACCTAGATAAATTTGTTATGATGCAGTTTAAGTATATTAGCTTAGAACAAGCTGTATTTGCCTATATACAGTCATTATTTTTTGGGTTTTATATTTCATTAACCACCCATGATCAATTATAGTTTGACAAAAGTTTATATATGGTAGGAGAACCATAATCCTTAACCAATTTATTTTCCTTATACTTCTATCGGAGCTTTTTTTTTTTTTTTTCTGTTAGCTCGTTATGACTTATGAATCTTTATAGTAAACCTTTAGATGTTATATCGAGTTAACTTATTATTATACATTTTACACTTATATACTCAAAAATTGATTTTTTTCCAAAAGTGGAAGAGGGCATTTTTATTTTTGTTTTTATTTTTTAGTCAGTAATGAAATACTTTCTTAAAGCAACACACACACACATATATAATTTTAAAGCATTTTTTTTTGGTCGATATGCTTTAAGGTTTATATTTCCACTAGTTTGGATTTTTCTAATTTTTAGATAATCGATATCCATTTGCACTGCACAAATTGAGTATTGACTTTAAAGTTTTCTTAAATTTAGAATTCCAATCATACAAGCTAGCTTGACACTCAAAAAAAAAAAAAAATTAAGTGCCTTACACGTATCATTTACAGAATATCTTTATTTATATATTTAGTATGAAGAGAGCATTCTCAATATTATCAAGTTCAAAATTTATATGTAATTAATCTCAATTAAATGTTACTATTCTTGTTAGTTATGAGCATTTACTAATAAAAGAATATGCAAAAGTTTGTAGAGTATAAGACGCTAAATTAATACACTCAAAATATTTTTAAAAACACACTAAATTATTCTTATTTAGTAAGCATGTTATTATTGTTCCATAAATGATCATCTTATCATTAAATCCCATGCAATATTAGGCATTTCAACATATAAGTCTCAATTAGTATAGCATTCATCCACTGGATGGTAGTTAAGTAATTTTACTATTTATAGAATTCATCATCCAACAGATGAGTGATACATAGTATTGAGACTCAAGTTAGAACTCAAATATTAATATCTTTTACATTATTATTAAACTCCACCCATAACAAGTCAAGTCAATAATTTTTTTTGAAACAAATTTATTTGGGAGGTAAAAAGAAAGGTGACTCAGTAGCTCGAGTAAACTTGTAAAAATCATCTCAAGGTCACTTTGTGATATATATTAATTTCCAGTCTTGATTCGTTAACTCTCTAAACACTAGTAACATGCTCTCCTTATATAAAATACACACCTAGCTATACTCTTGGAGATTTTACTACACGATGAGTAGAAAACACATGTAGAAGTTTTTTGCCGAGTCGCAGTAAATAGCCATATTCACAAGGAGTTCTTTGCCAAAAGAATTGGGGAGTATATTACCAAATCTTAACCACCGAGATTTAGGAGATCTAAAAATCAAACTCCACAATGGTTAGAGTTCTAATCCTTATAAACCCTCATAAAACAATAAGACAAGTATGTACTCTCACCCCCTCTAAATTTCTTAATTCTTTCTTTACAAAATCAGACATCAACTAATTATTCTGTGTTTTATTATTTTTTCCAATGAAAACTAGAAACTAATTTGAGCATTAGACAATTAATGTTAGGAAAACTTATAATGCCTCTCACCGTATTGTAATTTTTAGGCATTGAAATTAGATATGCTAGTGGTTTTTTTTTTTTTTTAAGATGAGGGAGTGGTTGAAAGTGAAATTCATTTTTTAACTGCTTACTTTCTCAAAGTTTAAACTCAAAAGACCAGCTAAATAAAGTTATTTAAAAATCACTCTGCTAGGCCCTTAGGTCATCTACTCAAGATAATGGTTTATGGAGTTACTGGGAAGGATTTTGTATTCCATTCTCTAACAACATAAATATAATGATGGCATTGGGATCTAGTATCTAGCCCTAGCTTCAACAAAATTCATGTGAAAAATAATTAGCTTAAGTGGAATTTAATGATGAGTGAGTGTCATTTTTAATTTAATGGTGAAGTATAATAATGATATTACTTATGAGTGCTAATTAATTTAACTGGTAAATTTTTGTAGTAGTACAAGAGATTTGGAGACTAAACCACACTTACATGTAATAAGGAAATTGAACTATTAAGGAATAATAAAATAAAACTTTTCATTAACTTCAAACACAAATGCTTAGAAGATTTTGGTATAATACAAATCAACCATCTTGTAATCAATAATCTTGACTCTTGAGTGCAAACTTTTTATTAGTTTAAGGTTCTTACTGGTTTCCCGAACCACAACTTGTAGGTGGATCAATTCTATACAAATTGAACACGAAATTGTACAACTACTAGTAATGAATTAACAACGTGACGTTAAATATATTCCAAATTTTATTTTTCATTATTATTTTCTCACACAATAATAATCTTAAATCATATATGAAGATTATTATTCATGAAGCATCGTTCATTAACTGGTTAATAAATTTTTACAAATTATAAAAGTATATCGAATTGTCGATGTTTTTTTTCAAATTAAAGATTTAAAAATTATTTAAAATTTGGGCTCAAAAAATAGTTGGGCTGGGCTGGACCTGCCCAGCATTAAAAACCAGGCTATTGTCCTTGGAGTTAAACTTTTAACACCCCTAAATTTTCTATGTAAACACTTAATCCTAAAGATACTACTGTAATAAAATTACAGAGTTTTAATAAAATTAATAATACCAATATAATTCCAAGTGTGATTAACAATACAACAAAAGATTATTATTGTGTAAGAAAATAGAAATGAAAAAAAAATCAAAGAAAAATAGGAGAGAATTTTATATGGAAATTACTGTAAGGTAGAGCAGAAATTATAGCCATTCAAGCAAAGTGATAAATAATAAAAAAATATATATTATTACTTTGATTATGTGGTTAAGAAAGAATGTTCTATAATTGAGTAATTCTAACATAGCAAACCCTTGTATATAGCATATGAGATGTATACTTTTGTTATTTATGCAGCTTTTATTAAGGTTAAAATTATAAATTTTACATAGGGTATTATCAGGACTCTTGAGGGAGTGTGTGAGAAGCTCTACTCGTATTCTTAACGTCAGGACTTTTGAGGGAGTGTGTGAGGAGCTCTATTCTTATTCTTAATGTTTGATTAAATTTTAGTAAATAAAAAAAATCAATTTTTCAATTCAAATCAACATAGTGTAAAATTTAAAAAATAAAATAAATTATTTTTCAAAATTTTTAACATCTTTTTTTTAATTGAAATTGTTGACAGCTAATTTACTACTAATTCATAATATTTTAAGCTAATAATTACAATACTCTAAATTAAAAGAAATTTGTATATGAATAATAAAAAATTAATTAAATTATATTTATTTATTTATGCCGATGAATTTTGAGTCCATTAATAACTCATTTCCTCATAACTTTGGGTATATGGGTCCAATTTCAACAATAATTGAGACTTATCTCTTCTCTTTAATAAAAATTCATGCGTCTTCTTGTATATAGAATAAAATAAATTTTTTAATATTATAATAAAAATAGATCTCCCTCTAATATTAACTGAGGATTGACATTTAAATTGTATCATATTAAAATTATTAAGAAAAACTTAATTAATGTTTAATTATTAATATTAATATACTTCTGATTGTAATTCTAATATACTCTAATTATAATATATCATAATAAAAAAAATAATATGTTGTCATATTAATTTATAATTTTGTAAAAAAAAAATAAATAAAAGCATTATATATATTAAATGAAAGCCAACAACAAACAGTTCGCTCTCGCTCTCACTCTCACTGTCTCTCTCATGGCTTCACATCACAACACCCTTTACTTTTCACATTTCCTCTTCATTTCTTCATTCTTATTTCTCTGCTTCTTCGTTTGTTTTCTTGCAAGCCCTGTTGCCGCTCAGTGCAAGAACCCGCCGGTGATCTTCAACTTCGGCGATTCCAACTCCGACACCGGCGGACTCGTCGCCGGGCTCGGCTTTCCCGTCGATCTTCCCAATGGCCGTACCTTTTTCGATAGATCAACCGGTCGTTTGTCCGATGGACGCCTCCTGATTGACTTCCTGTGTAAGTGGCCCCACAAATTACTCATTTTGGCTTATAATTTCTTAAGGTGTATAAAATATAAATAACCATATTTAAGGTTATTATTTTAGAATATTATCATTTTATAAGTTAATATTTATTAATATATTATTTTATTATTAAAATCTTATACCAATTAAATTTTTTTATCACTTAATATCTTATTTTTAATTATTTTATCTCTTAATTATTAAAACTCACTTTATTTTTAATTGAAATTATAATAAAAAGTATATTTTATTCCTAAACTATATAAGTATGATTTAACATTTTAAAATAATACTTTCTAAATTATTAAAAGAAAAATTTTTATCATTAGATAATTTTATATATCTAAAATAATTAATTAATAAAATTATAAATATTATCTATGTAAAATATTAAGAACTTTAATATTTAATTTTTAATTTAAGTTTAATTATTATGTATTATTCATTTATTATATGATAAATTTTTTATTTAATAAAATTATATAATTATTATTTAATAAATAAATATTATATTAATTAAAATTAAAATTTATATATTAAAATAAAATTTTTAAAAAATTAAATATACTCAAATTTTTAAAATATTTATGTGATAAAAATAATTTATCAATGAAATTAATAATTTAATAATTAAATTATAAAAATTAAAATATTAAATGAAAAAATAATTATTAAAAAATTTTAATAATAAAATAATTAAAATATTAAGTAAGAAAGTAATTATTAGAGGATTCTAGTCATAGGTTATGTTAAAAAATATTAAATATATGATTATTTATCGCTTTTAACTAAAATCACGTTCATCTTGTGTTGCGCACGTGTCAAGTTTCTTAAAACTTTTCGTTTTGGGGGTAATAATCTGGGCTGGTGGGAGCGGGTCCATTTCGTTTAAAGAGATTTGTTCTCTTCCTCTGTTTAAAAGGAAACTGAGATTCCATTCATCCAACCAGTGATCGTGGCCCCGTTTTGATCTTTTCTGTCTCTTGTAGCGAATTATGAAAAATAAATTATTGGGTAAAAAATTAACTCTACTTACGTTGTGTAATACATTAAAAACAATTTCATTTATCCCAATAAAAAAATTGATCGTTTTTCTAAGGGATGGAGATACTTTTGTTCCTCTCTTGGACGAAGTGATTTTTGAGCTAATATCTAGAGCAATGTGTTTGGGTAATATCGGACAGGCCCCTCGAGGCTTTCCAGCTCGAATAAATACCCGAGGACAGTACTAGTTCGAGCGAAGTTCGAACATCTGGTATGAAGGCGACCTCACGGGGACGATCTCGTAAAGCTGGTCGAGGTCAGGGATTCATAGCCGTTCGAGCCTGAGCACTCCTTTGCCTGCTCGAGGTCGTCCACTCGATCGGGGTTAATCATGGTCGAGCTCCGAGCACTCCCTTCGCTGCTCGAGGTCGTCCCAGGTCGAGGCTGGTCAAGGTCGAGAGCAAGAGCACACCTTTCACGCTTGCAGAGATTAAGTCCACGAGCTCGGTGGGACAAGAGCCGGCCAGGCGGCCAGGCCGTTTTCTCGGAATCTCGGCACACCTTTTAATGTCGATCGGGGCCCACATGGTATGGTGGTGATCTCATTGCTCGATGGTAGGCACATGCCTCAAGGTATCATCATTTCTAGCGCTACGCCTGAGCATGGTGATCGGCCACGTGAATCGGGTTAAGGGGACGGTAGCTCATCCACAGGGAATATTCAGCCGATCCGGTTGTCGGAGGGACCGAGATATCACTAACGTTGGGTGGACGACCGGAAATGGAAAGAGCGGGAAAAATGGAGTATAAAAGGAAGCGAAGGGAGCGTTACAAGGGTTGGAACATCCGATTCGTAAAAGGATTGGCAATTCGATTCGAGAGAGGGTGGTTGGAAAATTCGATTCGAGAAAAGGATCCATAAGCTTATCTGAGTTCTTACTATTACGATTCCTCTTATCTGAATTCTCGAAAACACTATACTTATCCAAAGGGAGGCGAAATAATATCACTTTCATCTTTCGGTCTCCCTCAGCTAAGGGAGGTGCAAAAGACAAACCCGATTCTTGACTTGGCGTCGGAGGGTTTCGGCGGAACACGTCCGGCGACCTCGACCCGGTTTTACGTGAGTTCGGTCAGGAGATCACCGATTATGGAAAGGCAGTGGGATAGGAAGAAGAAGGCGGACACTGCTCGAGCTCGAGCGATCGCGAGCGGAAGGATCGAGACCTTGTTTGAAGTCATGACGGAAGGTTCGAGACAGATCTACTCGAGGCCTTGTTTGAAGGTTCGAGCCATTGTTTGAGGCACGCGGGAAAAGCTGCATCAACATCTTTTGGCGGCAGATGCGTGGGGATCGGCACAAAAGCTCGATTTCTAATACATTCAAGACACACCACACGACGATGAGGGAAGCAGTAGAAGAAGAGTAAGTCAGGAAGAATCGGTAACTTTGAGAGAAGTGGCCAATGAGGCCCAAGCAGGAGATCCAGGAAAGAATGGATCGGATGGAAAAGCAGATCGAAACTCGACCTCCACTATTACAAGAATTCGAGGAGGGACGGAGAAAAGCATGTAATGATGTCCGGAGTCAGTAGAGGAATGCTCGTATTCGGGAAAATGTGGGAGATGAAGCCCAGACTTAGGGCACCAAATGTTGCGGTGAGAGAAGAAACAAACATGGAGGAAGGGGTCTCGTCGACATTTGCGAGGATCTGACTGACCTCTCGTGCGGAGGAGTTGGAGGGAGAGGTGCTGTGAGGTTGGCCTGAAGTTGTGGAAGATCTTGAGGGAGCGGAAAGAGTCAGTGGCGAATAATCTTTGGACAACGAATCTCCACTCTCGCGGAGATCATGGGTGTCCACGATCCACGTGACTTTCGCTTCCGGATCTGAAATTTTCGGGAAAAAGTGATCCATTAGTGCACGTAGAGCGGTTCAGCGACATGGCGGGGTGCGAGGATTGTCGGCAGCTCGGAGGTCTAGGGCCTTCCACTCGCCTGGAGGGAAGAGCGAGAGAATGGTACCATGAGACTCCCAGGGAAGCATCTTGAGCTTTGAGCAGGATGTGTAGGGAGTTCGCGGAGCAATTTCGGTGCAGTCGGTGACCCACGAGGATGACATGATGGGTTGTCGGAAGTGAGGCGAGAGGAAGGAGAGTCCCTCAGGAGTTTATCAAAAGATACCATAGATCGGTTCTAGATCTTGGTGCGTTTAACCACCCGAGCTTGAGAGGATTGAAGGATGGTATTCGGATGGGGAGGCCATGGTATAACTGCGGAGTCCTTCGATCCGTTCAGTATTCGGATGCGTATGAGCGGGTAAAGCTGGATATGGTCATTGAAGAAGAAAAAGTGGCCAAGCGAGGAGTGAACAAGTCGATGGAGCGAAAAGGAAGGAGAAGGGGTCCTTCCAGGGGCACTAAGCTTAGCGACAAAGGACCAGGGTTGCCCATACTGATCCTTACGGAGAGTTCCCCAGCGCGGATGGTTCCCTTGCTAGTCTCGCATGAGTCCCAGGCAGAGATTACGGAGAATGCAGGCGTCATGATAGCCACGCATCCATGACCGAGCTAAGCGGACTGAGGTGAGCCCTGATAGGGGTAGATCGTTCGTTGCCACCCAGCGAGAAGCTTCCCAGGGATAAGGCAATACTGAGTGGTGGAGCAGGCCACTGCTACGAGACAGTATACAAGGTTGAAAGTATCTCTTGATGAGATACTTGAGTGGGCGAGGAGGCGAGGATTGCTTGAGCCCTCAGAGCCAGATGACCAAACCGGCCAGTGAGCGGAGCAGGCGGTTCTGCCGTTTCCATGGAGATCACGGCCACACCGCATCACGGTCTGAGTGATTTGAAAAACCAGTGGAAGATTTAGTTAGGAATCGATACTGGATGAGTTTGTAGAAGGAGGGCACCGGTGGTTGAGCAACTGACTGAGGAAGGTGATCGGGCTTACTGAAATAGATCACAGAGCCACCATCCACGAGAGTAATTTCGGGTGGGCCAGCGATGGTGGGAAGTTCAACGGGGCCGGAAAAACTATTGCGGATATCTGCATTGCCGTAGAGAAGTCTGTTCACTGCTCCTGCTGCCAAGAAGGCCAAGGTTCGGCGGTGCCAATCATATGGACAGATGAAGATGAGGAGGGGTCTTTGTACCCACGAAGATGCTGTAGTGGTAAAAGCCGACTAGCGAACAAAGAGTTGACCAGCATCTTGGTTGACTCGGGAAGCTCGGTAGATATTCTCTTGAATCCACACTAGAGGATTTAGGAATAGCGGTAGCGAGCCTCGAGCATCTGAGCACTTCGCTTGAAGGGATTCGGGAGGAAAGCTAATACCTCTAGGAATCATCAAGTTGGCGATAACCATGGGCTCGAAGCCTTTCGAGGAAGAACATGATCTTTGGATTTCGTGGTAGTAGATGAAACCGACCCATATCGAGCCGATTCTAGGGAGGCCATTTATGAGGATCGATCGGTGTGTGCTATCCACCCATTACTTGCTACTAAAATATCGAGTAAATGGGTAGTAGGAGTCGTAAAAGGCGACCGAAGGGTAGCGAGGCTGCTATCTTTGTAGTGCCAAAGAGACTATCTGAGATAACCTCGTTGGATACGAGGGAACTCGAGCGGAAGGCAAGGCCGGTGAGGAGTTGGAGGAGGTCGAGGTGAGGCGGGAGACCCAGGAAGAAAGTCAGAATAGGCTCGGGCACTTGGCGAGCCGTTGAAGGAAGAGTTGGTGGAATGTCTGCGAGCACACGTGAGATGTGTTTGCATGGGCCATGCGAGGATATGCACGGAATCGACCCGAGTGGCGTGTCACGGGCTGGCGATCTGGAGAGATGCTAAGCCGGTGAGGCGAAAGAGAAGATCGTCGACCGGGAGAGTGCTGAAGCCATCAGCTGCGAGGTTGAGAAGGCTGCTAAGCGAGGATTCATACGGGAGGTATCTTATCACGAATGGATCTCGAATGTGGTGTTGGTGAAGAAAGCGAGCGGGAAATGGAGAATGTGTGTTGACTTCGCGGACGTGAACAAGGCACACCTGAAGATAGCTTTCCACTCAGAAGATAGACCAGCTGGTGGATTCTACGGCGAGGCCGCAGGCTGCTTAGTTTCATGGATGCATTCTCGGGATATAATCAAATTCCATGCACTGAGTCGGACGAGGAGTGCACGGCTTTTATCACTAATCGAGGGTTGTCTTGTTACAAGGTCATGCCTTTCGGCCTAAAGAATGCGAGGCGGCGTGTCGGAGGCTAGTGAACAAGGTCTTGAAGCCATTGATCGGTCGGACTATGGAGGTGTATGTAGATGACATGATCACTGAAGTCTAAAGATGCGGAGGAGCATGTAAGGCATCTGAGGAGACCTCGCACTCTTAAGAAAGTCTAGAGATGAAGCTAAACCCAGGAGAAATGTGCTTTTGGGTGGGTTCGGGAAAATTCTTAGGCTTTATGGTGAGTCGCGGGGGATCGAGGCCAGTCAGGAGAAGATAAGAGCGGTGGTGGAAATGAGGTCCCATGTGACCTCGAGGAGATCTGAGTCGGCCGTGCAAGCTGGCGTCCCTCAGCGGGTTCGTATCTCGAGCCACGGACAAATCTGGAGTCTTCTTCAGGAAATGAAGAAGGGAAGGAAGACAAAGTGGATGTCACGAATCGCGGTGGCGTTCAGCGGTGAAAGAGTATCTGTTGAAAGCTCAGTTATTGTCGACACCTCGAGCGGGAGAAGTCTTGTTTCTATACTTGGTCGTGTCCCGATGGGCAGCGAGCTCGGTTACGGTAAGGGAGGAGTTAGAGTGCGATGCCACTGTTTATTACCGACGGAGCGTTCTTAGAAGCAGAAACCGGTATCCACTGATGGAGAAGTGGGCGCTGGCACAGTCACGTGACGCAGGCGAGGCCTTATTTTCGAGCACGTTCGGTGGTGGTTACGGTGACCAGACCTCTCGAGGCAAACTCTGTACAAACTTGAGACTTACGGAAGGTTGGTGAAATGGTCGGTGGAGTTAAGCGAGTTTGACCTCGATTACCGACCCGAGCGTGATAAAAGCGCGGTCGTTGGTGACTTAGTGGTCGAGTGCTGCGGCGAGGATGAGGAGGCGGAGGCGAACCCGTACAGAGTTCCAGGGCCTCGACCAACACACGGATAGTCACGATAGATGGATCCTGCGGAAGTCGGGGAGGCGGGAGGCGAGGAGTTGTGCTCTCAAGTCCGGAAGAGGCGGAGATGCGATCTGTTGTGAGATTAGAGTTGAAGTCACCGATAATCGAGTAGAGTCTGAGCCGTAATAGTAGAGTTGAAGCTCGCCTCGGTAGTAAAGCGGAGGAGGTAAAGCTTGAGCAGGACTCGCGGTTGGTAGCGAATCACCTCGGCGAGAGCTTTCGAGGCAAAGGGAGAAGATGGGCGCCTACCCTGGAAGGTAAAGGCGGTAATGGGAAATTTCAGGTGTGGAGGTGGAGCGGATCCAGGGGAAGAATTTTCGGCGAGATATGATAGCTCGCATGGCGGTAGCATCGGACCCCAATTCCCAAAGTCTATCCGCTTGGAAGTGAAGACTTGCTCGAGCGTCGAGCGGGAGGGCGAGGTGATGAGCTATCGACGAGCAACACTGGATGGAGCCAATCGTTTCTTACACGAAGGAAGGGACGGTCTTGGGTAGATAAGAAGCGAGCGAGAAGTTGAGGTGCAAGGCGGCCGAGTGCAGCTCTCATCGATGAGGTCTTATATAGGCGGAGTACACTCTCCACTTGCTGCGATGCTTAGACCGAGGAGGCGATTATGTCCTCAAGAGATACGAGGGAATGCTGTGGAAATCGTTACAGCGCGAGGTCCTTGGCTTTCAAGGCCTTGAGGCGAGGATATTTTGGCCTCGCATGCATCGGGATGCTCGGGAGAAGACAAGAGGCTGCAGAGTTGCCGGAGCTTTGCCGACCACTAACTTCGACCTCAGGAAAACCTTACGGTGATGGATTCGCCATGGTGGTTTGCTCGATGGGGAATTGATTTGATTAGACCCTTCTTAGAAGGAAAGCATCAGCCACCCATGCCGTAGTCGCGATTGATTATTTCACCGAATGGGTCGAGTGAGAGCCTTGAGCGGCGTCACGGAAGGTAAAACCACTGACTTCATTTGGAAGAATGTGATTTGCGGTATGAGATTCCTCGTGCGTTAGTCACTAGATAATGGGAGGCAGGTTTGATAATGGCAAGTTCGAGAGACTTACGTCGGAATATGGGGATAGAGCGAAGTTTTGCTCTCCCTCACCTGCAGGTCAATGGGCAAGTAGAGGCATGAATAAAACTATAAAGCGCCTCACGAAAACAAGGTAGGCGAGCAAAAGGGGCACGGGTGGACGAGCTGCACGGTGTCTTGTGGAGCTTCTGGAACCACGCACAAGCGACCACTGGAGAGATCCCAGTTCTCCTTGGCGTTTGGGCGCAAGCAATGGTTCCGTGAGATAGGAATGGGGACACCGGACGGAGCACTTGACGAGGAGCAAAACAACGAGCGGATGTGTGCGGACTCGGACTTCTTTGGAAGAGAAGAGAGAAAGGGTGGCTGCCGAGATCTCGGAATATCAGCAGAGGTGGCTCGTTATTACAACCAAAAGGTACGCATTCGTGGGTTCAGGTGGGTGATTGGGTGTTGAGGAAAGTCAACGAAGCACGAAGGACCCGTGACAAGGTGTACTAGGACCAAGCTGGGAAGGTCCCTGTCGAGTCACTCGATTAGCGGGACCGAGGAGCATCTGGGTGGCTCATCAGGATGGACGAGAGGTCGAGGCAGTGGAGCGCACTGACTCACGAGGAAGTATTTTCGATGGAGTCTCCTTGTATTGTAAAATGCTAATGTAAGATTTAGTCCCGAGATGGGGTATGTAAAAGTATAAATGTATGTAAGAATAAGAAAAGCATTCATAATGTAAGTTCAAAATGAAGACCGAAGCGAGAAAAACTCCTTGGCGGAAGTCCCGAAGCCTAAGTCTTAGGCGGGACGGTGCTAGCGTGGGTCAGTGCGGGCCCGCTAGCGAGGTCGATTAAAAGGCCGGCGAGCGACTCATGAAGAACACTACGGCCGAAGTCCCAAGCCTAAGTCTTAGGCGGGACGAGTGCCTAGCGAGGTCAATTAAAGGCCGGCGAGGCGACTTCATGAACAGCTACGGCCGAAGTCCCAAGCCTAAGTCTTAGGCGGGGACGATGCCTAGCGAGGTCGATTAAAGGCCGGCGAGGCGATTCATGAAGAATGCTACTGACGGAAGTCCCAAGCCTAAGTCTTAGGCGGGACGGTGCCTAGCGGTCGAGTGCGAGGCCGGCGAAGTTCGAAGGAACCCCTTGTCCAAAGTCCACTAGCATAAGCTCTAGCAGGGGCGTTGTCTAGCAAGAGCCAAATCGCGAGCTCGAGCAAGTCAAATGAGCTCGTAAAATAAACATAAGGCTTTTTAGCCTAAGTCGAAGCAAAACTCTACCATGCATAGGTTAAGCGACATTACACTTGGGCATAAAGGAAAATAGAAAGTCCAATACTTAGAAATTTTCTACTTAGCAAATGTATTCGAAACCAATCCAACACAAAAGACAAGAACATGTGCACACGAGCATTCGATAAGGTTGTTCAACATGTATCTTTTATTTCATTAAAATAATTACATATGTAAAAAAAAAAAAAAAAAGAGAAAGGAGTCCAATTCATTACGCAGGAGGAGCATCTTGGCGGTGGGAGGGCGACCGGCATCCACGGGAAGAGCGGGAGGAGGGACATCGGCGAGGAGCTTGATGGGAGAAGCTTCGGCGAGAGCATTGGAATGAGAGGAGGCGAGCTCTCAGCGACACCTGGGGCTCGGACGAAGCGGCCGGGGTTGTTCATATATTCGACTATATACCCTTCGACCTTGGACATGTCGGCCTCGGGATATGCCTTGCCAAAGCATACATGAGGCGATCGTGGTAGAGTGCCTTGAGTGTTGTACTCAGGCGAGTTGGACCTTCGAGGTGTCGATTTGCCCTTGAAGGCGGCGGCTTCTCCCTCCATGAGTTGCTCGTAGCAAGACTTACGAGTGTCCGGATCCTTAGAGCATGCTTCGGTTTGTCCTTGGTCTCGATCGACTCCTTACCGAGCTCGGAGGCCACAGAGTCGGCCACTGCTTGTCTTCTCGCAAAATTCATATTCTCGTCCAGCGACACGATTCTCCTCCTTGACTCGTTCACGGTCTACTCAAGCTACGAACGCTTGCTCGAAGTTCTTCACGGGAACCTTGAGCTATCTCATTAAGCTCAGTTCGCGGTTGCCAAGCTCGGGAGGAGAACCACTTGGAAGATTACGAGCAGTGCATCGAGTCGCGGGACTCTATTTCATCCGAGAATCTGCTGGTCGACTCCTCGTTGAAAGCTCTCGGTAAGGCTCGGAGCAGCCGGTGACTCTGCTCCGCATTGCCGGTTTGAGGACAGTGGATCAGGGATGCGATGGGTGGACGGGCTTGGCCAGGCAGAGCTGAGCCGACATTGCAACCATGGCGGAGCCTATAAAAGTCGGATGTTGCCCTAATAGGGTGAGGGCGGGGCTCGGGCTCGGGCTTTATCCGAGCCCGATCAATTTTTTTTTAATATTTAAACAATTCCAATTTAAAATATCATAATATATTAATATTTAAAAACTTTAAAACCTTATTAAAATAACATAAATATAAAATTATTCTAATCAACATGTTTACCATAAATTATATAAATAATTAAATACAAACAAAAATTAGATCTAATTCAAATAAAAACACAATTTAATTCAATAATCCAACTAAAGAGTTCATTAATTTAACAAATAAATAAAAATACATAATTCAATTACATAATTTAAACAAGAAGTTCTTTAATTTAAAAATGATAATTCACAATCCAACATGAAGAAAAAAAAATTACTCTAATATTTATGGACATACATTTATTTATTTTTTTAAAGTTAGGTAGGTAGGACGGTAGGACTATATAAAGCTTAGAGCCACGGCCGAATTTAAAGGGCTTGACATGTATAAGCTAGAGCTCGAGCCAGAGCCCTTAAATTCAGACCTGAGCCCTAAAAATAAGGTCAGGCTAATCGGGCCAAAATCGGTAGGCTTTTGCCATCCTGACTGGATCGTGATCCTCGTCTCTCGAGGAGGACCTTCCTCTGCCCTCTCGGTTTGTCGGCGGAAGAAGCGGCTCGAGTGGTTGTAGGTGGAGCACTCGACTACGCTCGAGGCTTCTTCGAGGTGCTCGCACCTCAGCTGTCCCCAGCGCTGTGCAACATTTCGCGCATCCTGCTGCTCATTTCTCCACTTGGCACTAAATTGGACTACAAAAGTTACGGGGTGTCAGCGACTCCACTACGAGCTCGCGTTTGTAGAAGCGATGCACACGTGCTCGAGGCGGCTCCGATCGAATAGAAGCACCCAGGAAGGCTGCGGATACGACCAAAGCGAGTAATGAGAATCGGTCTGAGCGGGAAAACTAAAAGTAAAATCCATAAGACAAGTAAGCGACTTGGAATGCGAAATGCTTGCGGGACTGGAGGGACTCCCTCACTCTGACAGTCTGACTTGCCCACTCTCCCCAGCGAAGAAGAATTTGCTCTTCCGGTTGCCACGAGAGGTCGGGAGATCGGTGATGGGCTTTTACCCTTGAGTTGGAGGTAAGGTAATACCGACCAGGCATTCTTTGGGCTACACTTCAGTTGGTAGAGGTGTCTAATTTCCCTACAGGGCTCACCCGAGTCACGGCGTTTCCAAAAGCGAAGAGTCAGGAAAGGACCCTCCACTCATTCGGGTTCAATTGCCCGAGGGCGGACGGAACCAGACGGAACCCGGCCAAAATAAGGTTGGAGGCGGCCTAACCCCTATTTGAAGCACTCCAAGTAGAAGGTTGTATATCCTTGGGGGGGACGGCTGGGGATCTCACCCCTGCCCGGCAATCTTAAAACTACACTATCGGGAATGCTGTAAGTATCCCTAAGTCTATTCAACTCCAATTGGGTGGTTTCACATCTTAGGTGATCTATGGGGTACTCCCCACGCTCGGACCTCTGATTGGCCCTTGCCCTTTGATGTGGTTGGGTCTCAGCCACGGGTAAATCTCTTTCTGGACTAGAATCCCTCACGGGAATTATACTCAGGGGTTGTGCCTCACTAGAAGAGGAAGAGTCCTCCGGCAACATCCTACGGGGCTCTGAGGGATTTGACATTTTCCTAAGGGTATGAACTAGCAGGGGTGTAGGAGAAGAAGCGAGTAGTGGTAGAGCGAAAAAATGAGCATGCACGAACACGAAAAGAAGTGTGGTTGGTGGAAATCGCCTAGCGGGAAGAAGAAGACCGGTAACCAGTGGAAAGCGGTGGAGAGCGAGGTTAATCTCGAGTTCGAACAAAGAGTAAGCAAATAAGAGGGAACAATGAAGAAGTTGGGGGTTTTTAAAGAGATGGACGCGTCCCTTCGACTTGCGGCGTGCGTTTTGAGGGACCACGACCTTTTAAGTCACGTCCCTCGAATTTTAAATGCTGCAGTGAGATCAACCACGTGCCCGTCTTAAATGTGAAGTGGTCGAGGTGGGAGGCAGTGGGAAGCGTGGGGAAGCGTAAAAGGCCGCGAGTCGGCCCATCATTCTTGAGTTTCGGTCTTATCTCGCTTCACTCAAAAGATTAAGCCGGGGATTGGTGTTTAGGTAATATCGGACGAGGCCCTCGAGGCCCTCCAGCTCGAATAAATACCCAGGGACGAGCTAGCTCGAGCGAAGTCCAGACCAGCTGGTATGAAGGCGACCTCGCGGGACGATCTCGTAAAGGCTGGTCGAGGTCGGGGATTCATAGCCGTTCGAGCCTCGAGCACTCCTTTGCTGCTCGAGGTCGTCCACTCGATCGAGGCTAATCATGGTCGAGCTCAGAGCACTCCGCCCGCTGCTCGAGGTCGTCCCCGGTCGAGGCTGGTCGAGGTCGAGAGCCAGAGCACACCTTTCCTCTGCAGAGATTAAGTCCACGAGCTCGGTTGGACAAGACCCGATCTAGGGCGGCCTAGCCGTTTTCTCGGAATCCGGCACACCTTTTAATGTCGGCCGGGGTCCACATGGTATGGTGGTGATCTTGTTGTCGATGGTAGGCACATGCCTCCAGGTATCATCATTTCTAGCGCACATGCAGGCATGGTGATCAGCCACGTGAATCGGGTTAAGGGGATGGCAGCTCATCCTCAGGGAATATTCGCTAATCCGGTTGTCGGAGGGACCGGATACCACTAACGTTGGAGTGGACAGCTTGGAAATGGAAAGAGCGGGAAAAATGGAGTATAAAAGGAAACGAAGGGGAACGTTACAAGGGTTGGAACATCTGATTCGTAAAAGGGTTGGCAATTCTGATTCAGAGAGGGTGGTTGGAAAATTCGATTCAGAAAAGGATCCATAAGCTTATACAGGTTCTTCCTATTCTGATTCCTCTTATCTGAATTCTCTTAAAATACTATACTTATCCAAAAAGGGAGGGCGAAATAATATCCCTTTCATCTTTTCGGTCTCCCTCACTAAGGGAGATACAAAAAGACAAACCCGATTACTGACTTGAGCGTCGGAGGGTTTTCGCCGGAACACGTCCGGCGACCTCTGACCCGGTTTTCTGTGAGTTCAGGTCCGGGAGATCACCGTTATGGAAAGACAGCGGGATAGGAAGAAGAAGGCAGACCTGCTCGAGCTCGAGCCAATCGCGAGCAGAAGGATCGAGGCACTGTTTGAAGTCGCGAACAGAAGGTTCAGACAGTCCTGCTCGAGGCACTGTTTGAAGGTTCGAGGCACGCGGGAAAAGCTGCATCAACACAATGTTTACTGTGTCCAAGCAAGCCAAAAACTAAAAAGGCATATCCATCTCTAATTTAGCAAATGGATTAATTTGAGATACTTTTTTCATAAATTAATTATCTTCAAATCACTCTCTTTATTTTTGAAAACTTTAATTTATCTTTAATTTTATTAAGAAGACAAAAAATAAAAAATAAAAATCATCAATTTACTTTTATTTTTTTATCTTTTGATTAAATATAAACGCAATTTGAAGTTTTTAAAAGTAAAAATGATGATACGAAGATAGTTAATTTACGAGGGAGTGATTCAGTGATTCAAAATTTATCCTTAGCGAAATAGTCACGTAGACTCTTTCTAAGAACATATATGGCATACCATTTTTTTTATTCAAATCCCAAGAATTTGTCTGATCATTTCATAACAAAAAAGGATATTATGTACCAAAAAAAGTCTATGTGACTATATGTGAAGTAAGAGAATCTTCATATTTATGAATAGTCTGTAACTTTAAATTAAAATAATTACATTTGAGGTGTAATGCTTTTATGCAACAATCCTCAGAAATTTAACCTGAATGATCTAGTTTTTAATTTTATACTTGAAATTTAACACTTATTATTTATAGATGTTTGTTACCTTATTATGGAAGGTAATAGAACCCAGTTTTTAATTATACAAGAGACATGAAATCTCTGTTTTTATTAATGTTATCAAATTGCAAATACCCATGAATTTTTCTGACATATGACTAGCATTGTATCCAAATTTTACATTATTTTATTTATTTATTTATTCTTGTACAGGCCAAAGTTTGAATGCAAGTCTCCTAAGCCCATACTTGGACTCACTATCAGGATCAAAGTTCAACAATGGTGCAAATTTTGCTGTTGTGGGATCCTCTACCCTCCCGAAATTTGTTCCATTTTCTTTGAATATTCAAGTTCTGCAGTTCCTTCATTTCAAGGCCCGCACTCTTGAGCTTGTTACCACCGGTAAAATCTCTCATTTACCATTTGAAGGGTTCAGTATTTGAGTAGGTAAAATTGATAATGTAGAACAGTATATTGATAACATGAAACACCCATAACACTTGTTGCTATTCGTCTCACTTGTGATATAAGTAGTAGTCAGTTATCATAGCGGGTCCTGCGTCAAAGTTATGGTGTGCCGGCTTGTAGGGATGGGCATAGGTTGGGTTGGGTAGGGTTTGTGAAAACCTAATCCAATCCGCTGTTAAATGAGTTGAGATAAAATTAACCCAACTCAACCCGATAAATATGTTCAACCCAATACAACACCCAATACAACTCAACCCTTAAATCATTGAATTGGATTGAGTTGAATTGGTCGGGTTGAAAATTTGAAGATAAAATTAAAATTAAAAATTAAATAGTGAAAAATATATGAAACGTAAAATAAAACTTATTAAAATTAAATATAAATATACTATAACATAAAAATATTATTCACGGTCTAGGATTCGGAAAAAAAAAAAAAACTATCTTAAAATTAAGAAAATTTTGACAATGAGCTTCCAGATTTCATTCATAGTTTCCTACATCTTTTTTTTTAATTCTAAACTATGACTTTTTAGATAATTAGCGGGTATTACATTCTATAATAAAATGAAAGTGATTTATAATTATGTATTGTTAAGTGTTTATTGAAAAATAAAGAGAAATTGAAACCAATTTACTTTTAAAATTAAACTTATAAGATAATAAATTTACTAAGTAATTATATGCTACCACATCAATTAATAGTCATAAACTCAGGTGGAATGTTTAACAACTCTAAAATAAATAAATATTATTATTTACATAGGTTGGGTTGGGTTAGATGGATTCATTGTAATTAACCTAACCCTACCCAACCCAATTATTAATTGGTTTCGAAAAAATTGACCCAAACAATAACCCTCTGCACTTGTTAAAATTAAATTGGGTTAGGTCTATTGGGTTGGGTTGGGTTTGCCCACCCCTACCGGCCTGTGTCGTGTTTACCGCATCAGGCCAAACACAAAGCATAATTAAGTTTCTTATTTGGTTGTAAAACTTGGTGCAGATGGCTACTGCACTAGTTGTCTTGGGATTTAATCAGTTATTAATCCTTCAAACTCTAGTATACCAGGAACATTTTTTAATATGTTTGTTTCAACTGGGGAAAAATGTCATGTTATATTTGGCCACCGAAAAGAAACAGATCGTATCACATGATTATATACACCCTAACTTGTATAAGTATCCATGCAGTTTTGCTTTTTGAGATGTAGATATATGAATGAACTGATTATTCTACTGCTGAACCTTTTTTAAAGGTTCAGGAGATTTTATCAACGATGAAGGTTTCCGGAATGCTCTTTACATGATTGATATCGGGCAAAATGACCTTGCTGATTCATTCTCAAAAAATCTAACATATGTTGAAGTTATAAAAAGAATTCCAGCTGTGATTACTGAAATAAAGAATGTTGTAAAGGTGAGTTAGGTATTCGATATCTAAATAATTTGCACAGAGAATACATATGATGATTTAATTGTGAGTGGGGAATTTCTTGTCTTATCACAATGAATATCCTGTTATATTATATTTATTATATGCAGACATTGTATGATCATGGGGGCAGGAAATTTTGGATACACAACACAGGGCCACTGGGCTGTTTGCCTCAAAAACTTTCATTGGTTCAGCTTCTTCAGAAGAAAGATTTGGATACGTACGGATGCATTTCAAGTTACAATGCCGCGGCAAGATTGTTCAATGAAGCACTGCTCCATTTGTGTCAAAAGATGAGATCTGAATTGAAGGATGCTACTATAGTCCACGTAGATATATTTTCCATCAAATATGATCTCATTGCCAACTCCACCAAATACGGTAATGTTCCTTTTAATTTTCCAGATTTCCTAATACTTTTTATTATATACAATCCTAGCCAGTTTATATTTGATCAAATGATTGTGTATCATTGTTTTCAAAACTATTCTATGATAAAAAAGGAAAGCAGATATCTTTACATTATAGGGAGAAAAATCATTTCATAAACTGATATTACAGGCTGGAGTGTCCTTTGTTGAACTGTAATTGTACCTGTTAATGCATTGAAACCACAGTGTCCTCTCTGAAAGGCTCCATTCAAAATTTTTCTAATCTCCTATTTGTATATTTCATCATCTACCTTTTGAAAAACTCTTATATGCTACTTTTCAGAACATTTAGAGCACCCGACTAAAATTAGGTTGTTTTCAGGAGAGCTCTTATGAAAAGTGCTTTTGCCTAAAACTGAAAGTGCCTTCTGTTAAAGCAACTAGGTTTTTTCTTCAAAAGCTATGATTAATTGCTTCCAACATAAAAAGCCTTGTTTAAAAGAACAATTCAAAGCAGTTTTTGTAGTGTCAATGCATATACAATAATATTATGCGATTACATAATATTCTTTGGAAGAGCATTATTTTTTATTAGGAATCAAACTCAAAGATTAATCAATTTCATAAATTTACAGGTTTCTCGAATCCGTTAATGGCATGTTGCGGCTTTGGTGGACCTCCATACAATTACAATATACGGGTGACATGTGGTCATCTGGGTTGTCCAGTTTGTGCCGAAGGATCTAAATCGATAAGTTGGGATGGCATCCATTACACAGAAGCAGCAAACACCATAATAGCTTCTAAAGTACTTTCCATGGTTTATTCTACTCCGCGTACGCCTTTTGATTTTTTTTGCCGTAGTTGATGATCATTCGATAAATTAAGATTAGGTATGCAGCGCAAGCTATGAATTTATATGCTGTTGTTTTATCAGTTGTCTGGTAATGCTGTTGATAGGAACATGGTGATTTTAGTGTAATGGAAGATTTTACTTAATGGCAGATTAGGCAAAAGTGCGTTGTTAATGTTGTTTATTAATTTGTTTGTTTTTGTTAATTACTATTGTTGTTATTATTATTTTAATTAAGCAATTTTGAAGGTACAAAATGTTATTACAAAAACGAAAAGGGTATATATACTTAGGGGACATGAATGAGTCTAGTCCTCAAATTTTGAATCAATTTAAATTAAATACTACATAAATAAAGTTTGCAAACTTAACATTTGACAATTAAAAAAATTGTACTCTCCATTTTTTATGAGATGATATAAGAAGTTTTAAAAATAAAATTATTTTCAATTACTACACTTAATTTCTTTTTCCAGTGTTGAACGTGTTTGTTTGTAATAATCAACTTGTTTGTGATTTTTTCATTGAAAAAAAAGAAAGATGAAATTTTCGGGTTATCACTCAATTTTTTAAAATTTGTTTCTTTGTCTTAAACAGAGGAGGTCATTTGTTAAATAATTTATTAATTTGATATAAACATAACACAAATAAATGAGTAAGACCTGGTCGAAATTCACGCTATTCTTAATGGATCAAGTTAGTCGCCACCTTGTTGGACTTGATTTAGAATTTCTAACACAATAATCTATATATGCCACAATTAACTGTTCCATTAATTATGTTATTTTTATTTATTTTTTTATTCTTGTGTTATATTTTTCATATTTTAAACATGATTTAAGTTATATTAAATTATTGAAAAATTTTAATCAAGTAGTACTATAAAACTAGACAATATATCAAAAAAATTTTAAAATGTGATTAAAAAATATTAAAATTATGTTAAATATGAATCGGGTAAGTATTTGAATTAAAATTATGTTAAATATGAATCGGGTAAGTATTTGAAAATCTTGACCCGATTAGTAAATCGATCAAGCTCGGATTACCAACACTGCCTGTCTAATACTAAATTTATTGCCAAATCAACATCCTGCTTTGAATTTTAATTCCTGGCCGTTAGATTGACAAAATCCATGGTGGCGTGGCATGACGTAACCCGTTGATCCTACAGAATCCGTTAGATTCCCTATCCTCGGTTTGGTGAACTCTCTTGTTCCTTCCGTGAATAAACTTATTCCCGCCAAGAATATCTAAAACCCTACCAGTAAACCCTTTCTTCATTTAAAAAAAAAAATTAATTGAAAAGATTGAACCTTTCCCGATAACTTTTCTGGGTATTTAAATTTCTACATTATCAATGCATTTTTTATTAAACCCATATAGAAAATATTGTACCAGCATTGCATTCTCTGCTAATTCTCAAATTTCTAGATTTGCCCGATCAGGCCAAATCGAGAATGCCCGTAAAGTGTTTGATGAATTGCGTCATAAGAATGTTGTTTCCTGGAACTCAATCATTACTGGTTACTTCCAAAACAAGCAACCGATTAAAGGTCATCAACTGTTTGATAACATGCCTCAGAGAAATATTATTTCATGGAATAATTTACTTTCTGGGTATGTGAAATGTGGCATGGTTAGCGAAGCTAGGAAAGTGTTCGATGAAATGCCTGAGAAGAATGTTGTTTCATGGACGGCAATGGTTCGCGGTTATGTTGAAGAGGGTATGATTACAGTGGCTGAAACATTGTTTTGGCAAATGCCTGAGAAGAATGTGGTTTCTTGGACTGTGATGTTAGGTGGATTGATTCGAGATTCTCGGATTGATGAGGCGAGGAGATTGTTTGATATAATGCCGGAGAAAGATGTTGTTGCTCAGACTAATATGGTACTTGGGTATTGTCAGGACAGACGTGTAGACGAAGCTAGAGAAATTTTTGATGAGATGCCGAAGAAGAATGTGATTTCTTGGACAACAATGATTAGTGGATATGTGAATAATAATAGAGTAGATGTTGCTAGGAAGCTTTTCGAAGTGATGCCGGAGAAAAATGAAGTGTCTTGGACAGCTATGTTAATGGGATATACGCAATGTGGAAGGATACAAGATGCTTGGGAGCTTTTTAAGGCAATGCCAATGAAATCAATTGTTGCTAGTAATTCAATGATTCTTGCATTAGGCCAGAATGGTGAGGTGCAGAAAGCAAGGGTGGTCTTTGATCGAATGAGGGAGAAGGATGATGCAACATGGAGTGGAATGATTAAGGTTTATGAGAGGAAAGGGTATGAATTGGAAGTTTTAAATTTGTTTACTCTGATGCAGAAGGAGGGAGTTAGGGTGAATTTCCCATCTTTGATTAGTGTTCTTTCTGTTTGTGCCAGTCTAGTGAGTCTTGATCATGGTAGACAGGTTCATGCTCAATTGGTGAGATGCCAGTTTGATGTTGATGTGTATGTTGCCTCAGTTTTGATCACAATGTATATAAAATGTGGTGAACTTGTGAAAGGAAAGCTAATTTTTGACAAGTTTGCCTCCAAGGATATTGTGATGTGGAATTCTATTATCAGTGGTTATGCTCAACACGGTTTGGGAGAGAAATCTTTAAAAGTTTTCCATGAGATGTTCTCCTCAGGTGTCATGCCAGATGACATTACCCTTGTTGGAGTTCTTTCAGCTTGTAGCTACACTGGAAAAGTTAAAGAAGGGCGTGAAATTTTTGAGTCACTGAAGTCCAAATATCTAGTGGAACCAAAAACTGAACATTATGCCTGCATGGTTGATTTGCTTGGCCGAGCAGGTCAGGTTGAAGATGCAATGAAGTTGATTGAAGCCATGCCATTTGAACCAGATGCAATTATTTGGGGTTCTTTATTAGGTGCATGCAGAACCCACATGAAGTCGGATTTAGCTGAAGTTGCTGCCAAGAAACTTCTGCAGCTTGAGCCCAAAAATGCAGGGCCTTACATCTTGCTATCAAATATTTATGCATCTCAAGGTAGATTTCGCGATGTTGCGGAGCTGAGAAAAAACATGAGGACAAGGAATGTGATAAAGCTGCCCGGTTGTAGCTGGATTGAAGTAGAGAAAAAAGTTCATATGTTCACTGGCAAAGATTGTGTGAGCCATCCTGAGCATCCAATGATTATGAGGATGTTGGAGAAGCTAGGTGGGTTGTTGAGAGAAGCTGGGTATTGTCCTGATAGCAGCTTTGTGCTGCATGACGTGGATGAGGAAGAAAAGGTGCATAGTTTGCGGTATCACAGTGAGAAACTGGCCGTGGCGTATGGACTTTTGAAGGTGCCTGAAGGGGTGCCCATTCGTGTCATGAAAAATCTTCGGGTTTGTGGAGATTGCCATTCTGCAATTAAATTAATAGCAAAAGTTATGGGTAGGGAGATCATTTTGAGGGATGCTAATAGATTTCATCATTTCAAAGATGGGTTGTGTTCTTGCAAAGACTATTGGTGATTAATGGATCCAAGGGCATGGATTTTGAGGCAATGGTCGTGCTTACCTAGTCATTATGGCTCTGCTAGAATTTTGCACATAAATGCTAATGGCTCGGTAAATTTTAGCTAACAGCCACAAAGCTTATGGTTCATAAATGACACATAAATCCAGGAGGGTGTAAAAGGAAACAAATGAAGACAATAATTTCTAGATGCTCCAGGCAGTGCAATTTATTCGTCATCACAAGGTGGTGCATGCCCAATTCTTCATCATCACTTGTGCAGCATTTGTTCTAGGATGTCTGTAGAATTGTCCTCCAATTTGCACACTGGCTTAGTTATATGGTTTAGGAGTTGAGAGAGCTCCTGTTTGTTGTACCTATTAGAGTTCAACTCACGCACAAAACTATGGACTACAAATTCTGCTGCAGTAGCAGTTTTTTACTGTAAAGGGAATCCTAATTTGCTTGAGTTTAGGTGCCATTCAGCTCAGAACTGACTTTCAGTACCATATGTGTATTGTCAAGCAACTAATGCCTTTTACCTTTCCGCAGGCGATGCGACGTATTTTTCCAGAATCATCATGGCACAAACACAACCTTCAATTCAATCCCATGTTGTTGGGAGATACGGCAAATGGTTATCTTGCGCACGCTAATTCGAGTAAAGTTCTTCTATCAATCTGAATATGTATTTTTCTGTTGGAAGTCCTAACATATATTAGCTGCAATTGCCGTTAAGATTGAGTCAGTCATCTTGTTGAATGGATAAACGTATTTATTCTTTTCACCTACATAGCAAGAGATAATATTTTACTATTTTACTTATAAGATGATAAATTTTTATCATTACCATTTGTACCGAACGAATGATGCCTTATGGATCGTTAATAATTCCTAATTGCATTTTGAACATACGGTTATCATCATATTTATTTATTTTAAAAAATAAATAAATCAGCCTTGTCAGCAACAAAATTGGTTTTGAAAACTTATTTTATTTCTCCTCCTATCATGACAATGATATTAGTAGTTTGTTAAATGCTCGCCTAAGATTTTTTCTACTAATAAGTATGAACTCTTGAAGCAAAAATACCTAATTTTCAATCCGCAGAAGAAACAGACGCCATCTCTCTGTCCCACTACTGCAGATTTTTCAAAGATGTTGCCCACTTCAATTGCTTCAGCTCAGCTATCAATTCACCTTTAAAGACAAATTTATTGTACTTGTAAATTCTTGGAAATACTGGTATTTTATCCCTTTCACATCGAACAATTTAAACATTTTTTTATCTGAATTATCATCATTATTATGGTGGGTGCAACTTGCGATTATTTATATCATTTGTTTCCTCTTTCGGTGATCCCTTTTCCCACATTATCTTCTTGTTGCAAGTAAGGCCAAAAACAGGCCACAATTTGCTATCGACAGTTTCAGCAAAGAGCACATGAAATCGTTGGGCTCTACCTTCGTGTTTTTCAGAAACCTATAGCATTGTTGACCATGGTCTATGAAGCCTTAGGTCAAAAAGCATCAACAATATACATATATATTCAAACACACACACACACACACTCTGAGCTCTAGGGTATAGTAGTAAATTCCTTATTTTTTGAAACTTGTAGCGTATATGTCAAAATAAAAACAAGAAAGATCTTATTGTTAAATCCCATTTTTCTACGGCACTTTCTCAAAGAAGAAACACAGCATGAAACACAGTTTACATTCACAGCCATTGAAAATAAAGATAATTATAAGCTGCTCATTTTCTTTTGCTACATGAAAAAAAAAACTATTATTATCACAATAATATATAATACACTGATTCTTACAAAGAAAGCTTCAAGTCTAATTCATTATTAGCTTCCTTCTTAGCTTCTGCTTTTTCTTTTTCTTTTTCTGCTTCATTTTCTGGGCTTTTAGAGGAAGATCCCACTTGCTGATTTTCACCAAGAAAATTCTTGTTATCATTGATATTATTGATATCACCTTCCATGAAATCTTCTGCTTGAAAAGTTGGATTCCATGCTGCTGAAACCCTAGCTGCTGCTGCTGCTTTTGCTTTTTCTTGCTCCATCTTTTTCTCTTTCTCTTCTTTTAACCCTTCACTTTTTCTCAAACGATCATGCATTTCTTTTGTGTTTCTGATCAAGGCAAAGAATTGCTCCACCTTCTCCTCTTCATTTTCTTGTTCTTGAAGTTCTTCATTTTGCAGTTTTCTCTTGTTCTTTCTGTCAATATTGCTATTGTAGTTGATATTCTCCATGGCATCGCACAGAGAGAAAGTGAAAGAAAATGAGAGAAAGCGAAAGAACGAGAGAAAGAGAGAGAAAAAAAAAATGAAGTCTTTTAGAATGTTTTTGATTGCTTGGTGCTGAATGATATCACATGTATATTAATTATAGTGAAAATGCACATGCTATGTGCTCATGCAATAAATAGATATATCTAAATGCATATGAGATAATACGTCTTGACCCCTTGGGTTTTCTCAAATAAGGACACAATTTCTGTAATTGCATTACCTAACGAGTTTGAAATGATGTAAGCATCTTTTTCTTTTTTATATATAATTATATTACAATCGGACTATTATTAATATTACATCATACAACTAATAATATTTATAATTAAATAATTAATAACATCAATTTATATTAAATTTTATGATATATTACTTATATATTTTTATTTTATTAATATTAATAAATATTTATTCAACCTGGACGTAGTAAGAAAGACTTCCTCCACTAAAATTACTGTTCTCACAAATTTGAGTAGTGTAAGAGATTTTAACCATTTTATGATTTATACCCAACTAGCTCTAACGAGGAGGATTGGGGATGGATTTATTAACATCCATGTAATATTTGTTTATTTTTTAAAAATAAATAATAAGGGAATTTTATTCATTATAATACTAGATAATCACGAAGAATTGGAATTTCAATAGTTATGAATCTTGAAAATGAGTTTGATGAAGGCAAATTAAACTACAAAATACAATACCAAACAAAATTAAAAGAATCTAGGTTTATTTGTGTGCCAAAATCTGAATATCGATACATATTTCTTCACCATGAATTGGTAGTGGCAGTCAGTTGCTCCCAATTTTAATTTTCTTTGGTGATTAGCTTTCCTTACTAACTTGGAAAGATGCTTGTGGAGACAAATATAATGATGAAAAATAGTTACTACAAGGGTAATATCGGTAATAAGTGGGGTTTATTTATAAGATAATATAATTCTAAGGATTTTTTTGGGTTGTATTTATAATTGGGGTTGCTATTTCACAAATGATATGGTAAAATTATTAGGCATAAGCAAATCCAACCCAACTCAATAGATCTAATCTAATCAAATCTAATTTAATTTAATTTTAATGGATTAAATGGGTTATTGTAAGTTAAATAAGTCAATTTTTTAACCCAATTAATAATTAGGTTGGGTTGAATTAATTATGATGAACTCGTCTAACCCAACCCAACTCATGTAAATAATAATAATTATTTATTTTAGAGTTGATAAATATTCTAGCTGAGTTTATTACTATTAATTGACATGATAGCATTTAATTACTTGTTTAATTTATTATCTTATTATTTTAATTTTGAAAATTAGTTGGTTTTAGTTTTTCTTTATTTTTTAGTAAATACTTAACAATATGTAATTATAAATTACTTTTATTTTATTATAGGACATGATGTCAATTAATTATCTAATAGGTGTAATTTAGAATTCGATAAAGAGATGTGGGAAACTAAAAATAAAATCTAGAAGCTCGTTGTTAAAATTTTCTTAATTTTAATATAGTTTATTTTTTAATTTTTTTTTATCGAATACTAGACCGGGAATAAATTTTTCATGTTATAATATATTTATATTTAATTTTAATAAGTTTCATATATTTTTTGTTATTTAATTTTAATTTTAATTTAATTTTTAAATTTTCAACCCGATCAACCAAACCCAATCCATTGATTTAAAGGTTGGATTAGATTGGGTTGAACATATTTATTGGATTAAGTTTGGTTAATTTTATCTCAATCCATTTAATAAGGGATTACATTGAGTTTTCACAAACCCTATCTAACCCAACCCATGCTCACCTAAAAAATATAGCTTTCCACGATAAAAGGTTGGGATATCTCCGTCCTTAATTTTTTTTTCTTTTTGGAAAAAAAGGATCTCCATTTCAAAACATAATTACAAGAAATTTACACTATTTTAAAATTTTCAAATAGAAAAGAAACTTAGACCATTAATCAATTAAACCATTATTATATATCTTTTTTGTGGCTCTATGTCGCAGACCGCTCAAGTTCACCACCAAAGATGGTTAATTTGTGCACGTGGATTTACTTAGTATGGGTGCACCCAATGGCGGGATATACTTAGAATTGGGTTACGCTCAGAAATGGATCATCCCATATAACTAGGCAACCGTGGTGTGATCAATACGGATGTACTAAGTAATCGGGCTATCATAAGCTTGTGCACTTAGCAAGCCTGGCTCGTTATCTAGAAGACTCTACCACCTCCAGTATCTAGAACCCACCATGCTTATCCTTATCACCATTTTATCCTTATCCCTATCTTTTTCCTTATCATTATCTAGATAGTTACTTGTACAAATTGAATTGTATAGCTTGAATGGATATATATAGAACTAGGAAAACCACACTATAAAATAGGGGTTAGCACCCATCATTCTAGGCATTTCCAAATCTCTAATTTTCGAAGCACCTACACACACACACATCACACAAATATGTGTAAAACTCTCTTATAACCTCTCTTGTGAATAATAAAATCAAATTTGGTTATATTGCTCTTTTCTTTTCTCTAGTATTCTCGCAAGTTTCTTTGCCTAGCTAGCTTGAGAAGTTCATTAGGCTTACTTAGCAATTTTGTATTAAAAATTGTCTAATGCCATCCGTGTTGCTGCGCAAATACTCATCCCTTGTCAAGTGGTATCGGAGTCAAGGTTTTGCACCCACGCAACTTAGCTCACATCTAAAGTAATGACCAATCTTTCTAGTACAACATAAGAGGGCATTGTTAGTGTAGAAGCTCCACCGGAGCCTACACTTGGTCGCGAGGAGGATCGTACACAGCCGAAGACCCGTGGAAAGTCGAAGGCCCATTCCATAGATGCCTTAGAATCTCGCGTCATCACGCTCAAAACATCTATGTCCATAGTTCAGGACGCCCTCGATAATTTGGAGGTTAGGGTAGATGGTCTAGAGGCGAATATGCCGACTTTACGGTAGCCATCAAGGTCCTCATACAAGATCAAAGCAATACCCTTTGAGGGGAGTTTCGAGCTTTTCATGATAAGATATTTAAGCTCCATACCTTCATACAAGATGAGTTATGAGCAGTCCGTGCGAAAGTAGAGGAAGTCCGCTCAGATTGGGCTTCGCACAAGCGTACACTCACCACTAACCTAGCTTCCTCAAGCTCGAGTAATACGCGCCGTATAGACGTGCCGAAGTCCATACCTACAACTGCATCCGGAATGCCATTGTCGTGGACAATTTTCTCTTTGGACTGATCAATATTTCAATGCCATGGGCATATAAAACGAGGCATCGAAGGTAGTACAACACCCACGTTTCTCCGATGCACCGCACAATTATGGTGGCTACGGAAGTATGGTGTCATGAGCAAGGGAATTTGCACCATTTTCAACAAGGACTCTAGAAACACTTTGCCCTAAGTAATGCCAAGAAAGAAGCAAGAGCGCGCCTTCGTCAGCTCAAGCAAATGTGTAGTATTTGTGACTACATCAACGAGTTCATTACCCTTATGCTAGAGATCACTGACATATCCGACAAAAATTCCCTCTTTTACTTCCAAGACGACCTTAAGGATTGGGCCAAAGCAAAGTTGGATAAGAATGGCATACAATCTCTTGATGATGCCATCGCCATTGCAGAATCACTTGTCGACTACTCCACTCAAGCCAAAGACAAGAGGCCGAATCAAGGCAAAGGTGAAGGAGAGGGTCATAAGGACAAAGGCCATAACCACAAAGAGTGGAGGTAAACAATGCCTCATAATGGCAAGAGTGGGCACGGTAAGGTAGACGAAAAGAAAGATGCACCTAAGCTTTGCAGCCCATGCTTCATTTGCAATGGTCCGCATTGGGAACATGACTCTTCAGAGAAGAAGTCGCTTAATGCCCTCGCTACACAGCTCAAGGGCCAACCTTTACCTATGAGATAGGAACCCTAACCTACTATGGGTGCCCTCAAGTACCTCGTTACACTCAAGAGCCATTCGCCAGCACATGCAAAGAAAGGACTCATGTATGTGAGTGCAAACATTAATGGCAAGACTGTGCGTGTATTATTAGATAGCAGAGCCACTCACAACTTCATTACGGAAGATGAGGCTAAGCATCTAGGCCTCAAGACAACTAAAGAAGGAGGTACAATAAAGGCAGTAAACTCACTTTATTGTAAACTCACCAGCCTAATCTATTGTAGACACCGCACAAAGCGTGCACATAATAATCAGGACATAGAGCGGAATTCGACTATAGGCTCGAATACAAGTCGGGGAAAACCAATGTCGTTGAGGATGCACTAAGCCGCACGGTAGAATTGGCAACACTTAGTATGAGCCAACTGAAGTCCGACCTTGTCTCACGCATTAAAGAAGGTCTTTAGCAAGACCCTCTTACGAAGGACTTGCTGGAAAAAGTTATTCAAGGCAAGACAATGAGATTTTGGTAAGAGGAAGACATTCTATTTACTAAAGGAGATCGACCATTTGTGCCAAAATGAGGAAATTTACGAAGAGAAGTAATAAAAGAATGCCACGACTCCAAGTGGACTGGTCATTTGGGAGTGGAGCGTACAACCGCACTAGCTCAAGCCTTGTACTTTTGGCCATATATGTGAGACAACGTCGAGGCATATGTGCGGACATGTCTTGTTTGCCAACAAGACAAGACGGATCGACAACTTCCAGCGGGATTGTTGGAACCCCTACCTCTAGCATCAAGACCATAGGAAAGCGTATCCATAAATTTTATTTCTGCCATACCAAGGTCTGAAGGTTGCGGAAGCATTATGGTCATCGTTGATCGTTATAACAAATATACAACCTTTATTGCTGCACCATCCGATTGTAAAGCGGATGAAGCTACTCGAATCTTCATCAAGCATATTGTAAAGCTATGGGGAGTCCCGAAGAGCATCGTAAGTGATCGAGATCCACGATTTATAGGTCACTTTTGTACCGAACTCTTCAAGATGTTGGGAATCGATCTCAAGTTCTCTACAAACTTCCACCCGCAAACTGATGGGCAGACCGAACGCATCAGTAGCCTACTCGAGATGTACCTTAAGCAATACGTAGGCACTCGCCAACGAGATGGGGCAAAATTGGTTGATGTTGCCCAATTCTTATATAATCTTCAGCGAAGCGAGGCTACAAGCCAAAAGTCCCTTCGAGATCATTATGGGATTTCAGCCCATGACACCCAATGCCATAGCCTCAACTTATAGGAGGAAAAGCCCAGCAGTTCACAAGCTTGCTCGCGAGTGGCCTAGGAAGCAGACATCACGAGAGCATATCTCGACAAAATAGCATGAAACATGAAAAAGTGGGCTGTACGAGGAGACGCCACGTCAAATATAAAGAAGGCGACCAAGTTTTGATAAAACTCCTATCCCAACAGTTCAAGACATTACGGCCAGTGCACAAGGGGTTAGTAAGAAGGTACGAAGGACGTTTCCAAGTAGTACGATGTATGGGTAATGTCTCATATCAACTCCAACTTCCACCAAGACAAGATTCATCCGGTCTTCCACATGAGTCTATTTAAGCCATATCACGGAGATACGGAAGATGCAAGTCGCGAGAAATCGAAGAGAGCCCTAACAGCCGTTGTCACCTCATATGACAAGGATGTGGAGTACATCATTACCGATCAAGTGCTCGGAGAAGGGATATACCGAGCATACAATGAGTACTTAGTCAAGTAGAGGAATCTCCCCGAAAGCGAAGCAACTTGGGATCATGAAGAAGACTTATGGCAATTCTCGAACCACTTAAAAAAATACAAGCATAAAGACGCGGCGAGGGCGTCGTGAGCATAGGTGGAAGAGGATTTTCACGGGCTGCTTAAGTTCACCACCAAAGATAACTAATTTGGGCACGTGGGTTCATTTAGTATGGGTACACCTAATGGCGGGATGTACTTAGAAGTGGGTTGCCTCAGAAATAGACCACCCCACACAATTACCCAGCTGTGGTGCGGTCAGTACGGATGTACTAAGTAATCGGGCTGTCACAAGGCGTGTGCACTTAGCAAGCTCGGCCTGTTATCTAGAAGACTCTACCACCCTCCATATCTAGAACCCACCATACTTATCCTTATCACCATTTTATCCTTATCCATATCTTTTTTCTTATCCCTATCTAGATTGTTACTTGTACAAATTGAATTGTATAGCTTGAATAGATATCTTTAAAACTAGGAAAATCATATTATAAATAAGGGTTAGCACCCACCATCCTAGGCACCTCCAAATCTTCAATTCTCCAAACACCCACATGCACATATCACACAAATATGTGTAAAGCTCTCTTATAACCTCGTTTGTGAATAATAAAATCACATTTGGCTATATTGCTCTTTTCTTCTCTCTAGCATTCTCACAAGTCTCTTTACCTAGTTAGCTTGAGAAGTTCATTATGCTTACTTAGCAACTTTGTGCTAGAAATTATCTAAGTGCCATACGGGTTGCTGCGCAAACACTCATCCCGTGTCATCTAGCTTAGTTCTTTTGAGTATATTTGAATACTAAGGTTGTTTTAACATAAGATCAATTTGACTATTTTAACTTTATAAAGTAAGAGTGCTAAAATACCCATAAAATTATTTGTAACTTCATCATTTTTTTAAAATGCAAAATTCCATGATTCCAAATAATTTATTGGTAATTTACAATTTAAGTAACAAAATATCTTTGTGATTATATAAGGGATTTTAAAAAAGTTATTGTGTTTCATTTAAAAATGTTAGATTATATAAATTATAAAAATAAATATCTAAATTATTATGGCAAAGCAGGAAATTTTTTGGACAATTTAATCTTTTAATGTTGTAGGGTAAAAAGGTAAAACCAATTTTTTTTAAAAATTAGCCTTAGCGGCCAAAGATAGTCAAGTGATCTAAGTCAAAAAAATAAAATAAAATAAAGAGGATTCGAATGATTAAATGTCCAAAATTTTTTTCTATTTAATTTTTTTTAAAATAATAAGAATTTTCTGTATTTATCATTTTTGTTCTATAGCATTGTGTCACGGGATGGGTGTTTTGCGCAGCAAACCCGTATCATGCGGCCCGTAACAATTGGTTGTAAACAAATTAGAGGAGAGAATGAAGTCAAAAATTGCTAACTAGAAAACGTGTTAGTTGACTCATCTCTTTTGTGTCATCATCTCGTGAATTTCCCATTTTTTTAAAGGAACAAAAATGTCACTGCTTCAAATGGATAAGTTTACCAAAATGCCCTTTTGTTCAACTTAAAACAGCAGCCGGATATTTTCAAAGCCCTGACCAACAATTTTTATCAAGAGATTTATTAAATTAAATATGTTAAAAAATGATTAATTATGACGACTGATTCAAGTATTTATTTATTTTTATCTTTTAACAATTGTACATGCATTTATCAATTCAAATTTAGTTATGCATATGTTTATCTTTTACAAAAAATAATAATATTATGATAGGCTGAATTGACAGTTTATATAATTAAACGAATTAATTAAAAAATAAAGATAATTATAAAAATAATTATGTGAGTTTTATATTACTTTTATCTAACCACTACATTTATGTCTTTGTAAGTTGTCAATTTAATTGGTACAATTATTTATATATTGTTTTATAAAATATGAAAATACATTTAGGAATCATATATAATAGCTTAACTTTGAATTTGAGATGACCTATGAACTACATACATAAATTAAATAATAAATTTTAGAGAATAATTGTGGAAATTTCTTAAACAAAAAGAAAAATATAAGAGAGACCTTACTTTTACTTTAAATTTAATTTTTAATATATACTATTTTCTAAGCCATTTTTTATTCTTTTAATTATCTTGCATTGGGTATGAATTAATAATGATATTTGATTAAGAATTAAACACTTTTGTATTTTCATAACAAATCACCTCGTGTTATAATAAAGAAATGCTTGAATAATGAGAGGATCTTCATAGTTCGATTTATCAATAGAATAATATTGAGAGATTGAAAAAATAAAACTAAAAATAAAAGAGAGAGACAAGCGTTAAATGGTAATTAAAATGAAGGCTAAGGGCTTTAATAAAAAGGGGGAAGCAGTTAGGTTAGGTGACCAAGAATAATTGTTTGCGTCATGCTCATAACGTAATGGTTTACAACAAATAAATGTGACGCCGTGGATTATGACATTTGCTTTGTGTCTTTATTCATTCGTTGGAATCAGTTTGGCCGACCAAGTCTACTGTTTTTAATTTTTAATTTTCTTTTAACCTTTTTTTAATTTAATAAAAATGATAGCCATCCATTGCCAAAAATTTTCAAATTCGTTGTTATTTATTTCTTGAAGAATTGAGCATTTTTGGATTCCGATTAGGATGGTTGAGAATTGAGATTGAGACCTTGGACTTTGTTTATTTTTATTGTCAATTCAAAAGATATTAGATGGGACATTTTATCAATAATGAGTTACACTTTTAGCACTCTTATTAATTTATGTTGAAAGATATTTATGTGTTGATATAAAAATAGATTTATACGAAGGAGGATTCATATGCAAAAAGTTTTGAAACTTTTTATTTTTTTTCATTTTACCAAAAACAACAAGGATTGCAATATAATTGAACACCACATGTATTTTTTAATATTCATTAGTTTTTAAAAAGTAGTGTCTCAACTTCTATTTCTCCAAAGACTTAAATTCAGGTGATAAGTTAAATAATTGTTTGAAAATCAGTCGGTTCCGGCATGGTGTCACAGTATATCTTAGATGTTAGACGGTTCTTGCATAAATAAATTAAAAGAAAAATTGACTTAAAGAAAGAACAAACCAGTGATAATGATATATGGCCATTTGCTCTTTGACCCTGCTGAAGGTTGGACTTGGGACCGTACGTTAGAGAATTTGGGCTCAAGATTCAATGAGTGATTGAGTGGTGCTATCAGCACACCTCCAACCCTAATATCCTCTTTAAACCCCGCTTAATCTTGTTTACAATTTCACCCCCAACTCAAATTTCTCCTCCGCACCCACACCCGCACACAAATACAACGCAAATAAAGGCTGCTGGCAGAGCCGACGTACACATTTGAAAAATAATTTTCTTGGCTAGAAATAATTTTAAAGATGAAAACACTTTGATATGGCTTGTAAATCTTTTAATACTCACCTGATTCGACCTACGGAATTAGTTCTATTCAACCAATTAAACTTCAAATTCTCCATAGTTGGAGTTCAAAATTATGAGAAGTTGAATAAAAATAGACAAACTATGATAAAAATAATCAATAAAAAATGTATTAGCTATTATATGATTTATATGATACAGTTACCAAATAAGAGAAAAACGGAAAATTTTTTTGTTTAAATGGCTTTAAGAAGGAAGATACTACGAAAAACTACCGAAGAAGCTAAGAAAGAGATCAAGATTGGGGGTTGTTTAGGAGAAAGATTAGTAAGGGTATTTGTAGAATAAAAGAGGATGTCAATAGATATATTCATTTTGCTATTCAATCTATTCTAATTGCATCATCATATTAGAAATAAACATACAGAATTTTAACAGATGTATGATTATGTAACATCAGCAATTTGTATTATGATATAATTGAAGAGAATAAAATTATGTTTTTTAATTTTTCAATTAAAATATTTTAGGACTGATCTCATACGACATATAAGAATTAAGTAATCTAGAAATTCATACCTTGATGTTTTGAGAAGATGAATAATTGAGAGTTGTAAATCCGTTTCCAAACGATCTTCCAGACTATGACTCAAGTTTGATCAACAATGGACATGTGTGCGTTTGTTTCACTACTCCCCAATTGCAACTGGCTTCTCTTAGATGTCTTCTTTATTTTTCTTAAAATCTCTGTTATTCTCTTCTCTATTTTTTCTTAAGAGAATAATACCCTTTTTATAATATCTTATGAAAAGCTCTTTTATGTTAGGATTAGGATTCCTATTTAAAATAGAATTCCTCTTTTAATTATCTCTCCACTTACATAAAAGTGGAAAGAATGTGTAACTAACTAGGAGACCACCTTATAACATATCACAAGCCCCCTTTTACACTTGAATATAACATACTATGCCTTAACAAATATTATAATTATAATTTTCATCTAATATGCTAGTTTTTCTTACTTTTGGGTTCAGTGATAGTATTGTCAATTAAATGAGCTAACCCGGGAATCATTTGAGAACGTACAATAGTGGCTACAATAATTAAATTTATAATTAAAAAAATATAATTATTTAATTCTAATTCTACTCCACTATAAGATTGGAACTTACCTCCATAATTGTATGCTCAAGTATAATTCGCCCAAGCCACATTGATTTCTTTACTGCACAATCCTTTGTACCACATTGTTAATTTAAATTGATATCTCAACTATCCAATTAATTTAATTACATCTTGTTCCTTGATACTTACTGGTTTTCTCTAATAATCATTTTCAACATACTTATTTATGTTGAGATACTCTGGCCAGAGAATTCTATGATCAAGTACTAAAAACCTATTAAGAGATGTGTCGTACAAATTTTATATTGTTAATCTATAATTTTAATACTTGCAATTGCTCTCACCAAGATACCGGGTAATCTTGACTATATGTGTATGTCATGCGCATTGGTAACTCAAATGAAATAACAACTACAATCATAAAATCATAACTAACTCAAGATTAAGATTACAGTAAATCACACTAATAGGCTTATAGCCTAGTGGGAGAGTCATTGCACTCACAATGTTGAGAGTAAGGGTTCGAGCCCCTATAAAAATATTTATAAGGGTTATTAAAAAATTAAAAAAAAGATTACAGTAAATCAATGCCTATGAAATTTAATAAGTTTGACAGTTATTACTAGGTTAACTAAATCTCATATATAATCAAGTTCAATGTATACATAATACATCAATAAATTCATACATGATTAAGACAAATCACTCAATGAATTTATTACAATCTATACCTAAATAAAGTGCCCAACTTTATTTATCAACTGCGAACTTATTTTATTTAATCATAAGATAACTTATATTTATGTCTTCTGCGAATCCACATGATGATCGCATAAATATATATAATATGATTAAATGGATTCTACTCAAAATATTAACGCAATAAGGATACATGAATAAAATACCTCATTTTATTTTATTAATAAGAAATATTATTTATTACAATAAATATAAATATGTTTTAAAGAGCATATTTTTCCAACAATCTCCCACTAGCTCTCAAAGCATATTTGGCATCTCGCGCATGCCCATGGACTCTAAGTGCAAGTTAAAAAGTTTTTCAGGGATGGCCTTAGTAAAAGGATCTGCCAAGTTTTGCTGTGACGCAATCTGGGTAACTTCTATATCACCTCTCTACACTATATCCCTTATAAAATGATACTTCCTTTCAATGTGTTTTTGTTTCTTGTGGTTCCTTAGTTCTTTTGATTGAGCCACTGCACCACTATTGTCACAAAATAATTTAAGTGGTGCACTTGCAGTAGATACTACCTCAAGATCTTGAAGGAACTAGCAGAGCCATACCGCTTCTTTTGCAGCCTCTGATGCAGCCATATATTCAGCTTCTGTTGTGGAGTCTGCGATAAAGGATTGTTTCGCACTCCTCCAACTAATAGCTCAACTTCCTAATGTAAATACATAGCCAGAAGTAGACTTTCTAGAATCCTTATCTGATATAAAGTCAGAATCAGTATAACCTACTGGGGGTAAGTTCATCACCATAATACACAGGCATATAATCCTTAGTTCTTTTCAGATACTTCATTATGTGCTTGACAGCAGTCCAGTGTTCAGGTCCAGGATTAGATTGACATCTGCTAACCATGCCAACCGCAAAATATATGTCTGGTCTAGTGCAAAGCATGGCATATATGTGACTTCCCACAGCTTCCGCGTAGGGAACTTGTCTCATTTTCTCTATCTCCTCAGATGTTTAGGTGATTGATCTTTAGAGAATGAAATTCCATGTCTGAATGGTAACAAACAGTCTTGAAATTTTCCATACTAAATCTAGCTAATATCTTATCGATATAGACCGTTTGAGACAAAGCTATATTTTTATTCTTCCGGTCTCGTAGTAACTTGATACCAAGAATATAACTAGCTTCTTCTAGATCTTTCATATCAAATTATTTTGCTAGCCAACTCTTTATAGTAGTCAATACTCCTACATCATTTTTGATATGGAGAATATTATCTACATAAAGAATTAGGAAGGCTACAAATTTTTCCTGAATTTTCTTGTACACACATGGTTCATCATTATTCTGAATGAATCCAAACGATTTTATCGCTTGATCAAATCTGATATTTCATGACCGGGATGCTTGCTTCAATCCATAGATGGATCTCTGCAACTTGCATACCAAGTGTTCTTGGCCTTTTTGTATGAATCCATCTGGTTGCTGCATAAAGATGTCTTCATCAAGATACCCATTAAAAAAGGCAGCCTTGACATCCATTTGCCAAATTTCATAATTTAGCACTGCAGCAATAGAGAGAATAATTCTAATGGATTTAAGCATAGCAACCAGAGAAAATGTTTCCTCATAATCAATTCCCTCATTTTGAGTGAACCCTTTGACTACTAATGTTGCTTTAAATGTTTCTACCTTTCCATTTACTCCTCTTTTCCTCTTGTAGATCCACTTGCATCCAATAGGTTTTACCCCATTTGGTACCTCTACAAGTTCCCAGACTTTATTGGAATACATAGATTCCATTTCTTGATGTAGCTATCTTTTGGTCAGGTTTTCTGGGGGTTGGTTCCTCTACTAAAATAGGTTCTGCTCGCTTCACTTCTTACCTCTTACCGGCTGGCTGTCAGGCTTTATTAATAAGTAAGATATTGTTGTTCTTTCTAAGTGAATATTCTAACTTGTAGCTCTGTCGACCGTTGAAAACTAGAATATGTTAGTTAGAGAGTGGTCTCTCGTCTCGTCTATACCTACCGACTTGTGTCGGTTTCGGATAAAGGTACCTTTTTATTGAAGGTCATAGGGGAGTATTGCATGGGTGACTTCCGCGCCGTAGCGCCTTCGGGGCTCTAGGCATTTGCTATTATACTCCTTCTTCTTTTCTTACCTCGATCTGTTCGTGCTGCGGAGCGAACACCTACTTTGAGGAGAAAGAAATCAAATACTTTCCTAAAGTGAATTCAAGCCGGCACATCAATCATAAATCAAAAGAGAAGCTTCAGTTTCATGCTTATCTATGGAATATCGCATTATTACTGACCTTTCAAAAAAATCCTTTCCCCATGACGAGCTGGTCTTCCTTCTCGTAAGGGTAAGGGTGTAGATATCATCGATTCGACGATGTTCAAAATCACTATCTATTAGAGCTTCATTGTAACTAGTGGGATCTTGTACATGTTCATCTGAGATAGTCATATAGGTTTCTCCCAATAACATATATCTTGCTGGTAACCTAGTTACCCTCCCACTGTGATGAGATTCTAAAAATGATGTTTGTTCAGGGATAATTCTTTGTTGATTAGATTGTTGCTCTTCGTTCTGTTCTAAAATATGTGTTGAAAGCTGAGTATCAATTTGATCACTTGACAGTTCTTCAAGTATTACCTTACTTTTAGGTCTGAAGTTTTTCATATAGTCTTCCTCGAGGAAAGTAAAATGTGTGCTCACAATTACCTTCCTATCTTGAGGACTATAAAACAAACCTCCCATTGTTCCTTTAGGATACCCCACAAACATGCAAACCTCAGAGCGTGAATCCATCTTGTCTGCCTTTGATTTCAGCACATGTGCTGGTGATCCCCAAATACGGACATGTCATAAACTTGGTTTTCGACCTGACCATAATTCTATTGTGGTTTTAGGCACTGACTTAGATGGAACTAAGTTTAAAAGGTAAACTGCAATTTCTAATGCTAGTCCCTAAAAAGAGATAGGTAATTTCGAATAACTTAGCATAGATCTCACCATATCCAAAAGAGTTCTATTTCTTCTTTCAGCTACCCCATTTTGTTCTTGGGGCAGTCAACTGAGATATAATCCCATTTTCAACTAGATACTTTTTAAATTCTTCTGAGAGATATTCACCACCTCGATCAGATCAAAGTTTCTTTATGTTCTTATCTAACTGCTTTTCTGTCTCAGCCTTATACTCTTTAAATTTCTCAAGAGCTTCAGACTTGTGACGCATCAGATAAAAATAACTGAATCTTGAGAAGTCATCTGTGAAAGTGATGAAGTACTCATAGCCTCCTAGAGCTTGTACATTGATTGGTCTACATACATCTGTATGTACCAATTCAAGAGGTACTGTTGCACGCACTCCTTTGGTGGAGAATGGCCTTTTGGTCATGTTTCATTTTAAAAAGAATTCACAGAGTGGTAATGATTCATTTTTGAATGGACTCAAGAGTCCATCTTTGATCATTCTCTGTATCCTATTTTGGTTTATATGACTTAAGCGTAAATGCCAGAGGTAGCACTGGTTGGAAGACAACTTTCTTTTCTTAGATAAATGCGTATGCTCATTATTATCAATTACTGTGTCATGCATAGAAAGGATCATAGGACTCAAATGATATAAATTATCTTCCAATGTACCAGAAAAAAAGTCTATTATTGTAAAAAATAAAAACTGAGGATCTAAAATTTACAGTATACCTTTGTTTTGACAAGCAAGCTACTGAAATTAAATTCCTCTTACTGTCTGGAACATAAAGACAATTATTCAAAACTAAAGTCTTATTATTAAAGGATAATAAAACAGATCCAGTCTTTTCTGCTGACACGAACTGTCTTGTCCCAAGCTGCAACTTGATGCTTCCTCCACTTAGTTTCCTGGTTTCCTGAAACCAAAAAAGTGAATTACAAATATGATTAGTTACTCCTGAATCCAACACCCATGTGTCAATTGGATTCTGAACTAAACAGGTCTCAATAACAAAAAAGATTAACCATACCAGATTTTACAATCTTTGGGCAATCCTTTTTCCAGTGACCCTTCTGTCCACATTTAAAGCACTTGCCTTTAGGCTTACCATCTTTCTTTGTAAACAATCTATTTTTCCTAGGTTTCTTCTTTTTACCTTTGCCTTTTGGCTTAGGCCTAGAAGAATTATTTTCAGAAATATTTATGCTTCCTAGAGATTTCTCAGCACGATAGATCTCTTCAGAAGAATGGAGTTCGTTCATCAATTCTGTTAAGGTCATGTTTCTTTTGTTCATATTATAATTGACCTTAAACTCTTTGAATGTATCTGGCAGAGATTCTAGCACCATATCAATTTTTGAGTTATCATCGATTTGTGCTCCCTGAATCTCAGCCTCATTCAAATAGTCCATCATTTTAAGGACAAGTTCACGAACTCTTGTGCCCTGACCCATTTTACTATTCATAACACCCTTCAATGCTGCTTGTCTCGCAGAGCGAGTACTCTGCCCAAACATCTCTTGGAGACTATCTATTATTTCAGTAGCAGTTTCCAAATTCTGATGTTTGATTTACAGAATATTAGAAATTGAGGCTAAAATATAGCATTTAGCCATTTCATTGGCCTTTTACCATTTCTCATAAAGCCTACTCTCATTTCTATGAGCATTCTCTAGTGATATTGGGGGGCATGCCTGGTTTAAGATATATTTATAATTTTCAGCAGTCAGGACAATATATAGATTTCTTTTCCAATCTATATAATTCTCGCCAGTAAGTTTATTTTGATTCAGAATAATAGTAAGTGGGCTTAAGACATTTCTGAAAAATAAAACATCCATGCATTAATATTTGGAAACACTAATATTCACAATAAAAATCTAAAATGCAAAAAACCAGAAAAGTATTTTGTTTTATTGCAATGATAATCTAGTACCGCTTTAGCAAGCTATCCGTTGAGGAAGTCATGTTGCCGCTTACTAGACCCAATTAACCATTAGATTATTTACTTTCATTTCATAACATGATAAATAACTATCGTTATCTTTTAAGGCCAAAATTTTGTTAAAGAGCTTCGTTGGGAAGGTTAATAATAATTTTTGTTGAGTGTATAACCATTGTTATAATCTACGTATTTCTCATATCATGTAGCTACCATTAGGGTGATCAACAGATTGAAAAATATTTCGATCTTATCTTTAAAGAAGTTCATCAAATAAAATGTCCAATATATATACTCTCCGTAGGGAGCATCACCGTATCATGAATTGGTATATATATAATTTTATTATTGAACTAACAATGGAGCCTATGGGAAAATTATCTTGAATCTTCCCTCTCCCACTCAATATTTTAAAGTTGGTTTTCCTTTTAAAACATACATATATTGTTAATTGCATGCTTCCTGTAATATTATCTAAGTGATATCTTATATTGTCAAGCATTTGTAAATTTCAAACAATATACATGAATTCATGTTATATGAATGACATATATTATTATGCGTAGAGTGGCACTACCTATTCTATACGACATGTTATCATGGTATGTTCATATCTAAAACACAACATATAGAAAATTTAAACAATCTTAATTCATGATTTTCCTAAAAATAATAAAAAAAATATTAACCCTAAGCCTAATCTTCATTGGGCTTCATGTCAATATCTTCTTACATTGGAGTGTCTTTGCTGATGTACTTGGCTAATATGAGCTTTAAATTTATTATTGGTCCAAATTTTTAATTTTAAAAATAAAATAAAATTTTAAGTAAACTTTTGGACCAAAAATAAATTTAGTTTGTTAAACTATATCCATGCATTTTAATCCATTAAACCTAAATTTTATTGAACTTAAAACTAGGATTTATCAAGTCCAAAACTGATTTTAGACTTAAATGCATAATAGTATACTAATTTTGCCCATTTGAAATAATACAGAAATTAGGGATCTGAGTGATAATTACCACTCAATACCCTAATACCTTATTTTTCTTTTCGCCGCCATCAGCAAAGAAATAGGTAGCCATTCACGTCTTCTCCAACCAAAGTTTGTTGCGATTGTCGGCTACCTTCAGCGTCTTGCCATTGCTTGCTAGCTACCTTCGCGTCGCGGCGATCTGCTGCATTGCCTTCCGTGCCCGAGCGATGCAGCTGGTGCCTTCCACGTGCGGGCGATGCTGCAGGTGCCTTCGCGCCCGAGCGATGCAGCTGGTGCCCTCCACTCGCGAGCGATGCTGCTGGTGCCTTCCGTGCACGAGCGATGCAGCTGGTGCCTTCCACGCGTGAGCGATGCTGCTGGTGCCTTCCGCGCGCTAGCAATGCGGCCAGTAAATTTTTTTTTTTTTATAGATTACAATTTCTAATGACTTGAGAAATTTTAAAATATAAAATTAAATCAAAAGGGAAACATGGTGATAATAGACCACCCCTTTTATTACAAATCCAAAACAAAAATACAAACCATGAATTGAGACAAACCAATCATGCTTTATTCATATATTAACAAATAATATATATCTAAATAAATTGTGCCACTCTAATACATAATTAACAAGATAGATTTCTTACGAAATTCTTATACATTATTATAAGATGGCTTTGATACCAATTGAAGGGAATAAAACTAGGTTTTTCAATTTTTCAATTAAAACCATTTAGGACCGATCTCATACAACATATAAGAATTACGTAATCTAGAAATCCATACCTTGATGTTTTGAGAAGATGAACAATTGAGAGTTGTAGATCCGTTTCCAAACGATCTTCTAGGCTATGACTCAAGTTTGATCAACACTAGACGTGTAGGCGTCTGTTTCACCATTCCCCAATTGCAACTGGCTCCTCTTAGATGTCTTCTTTATTTTTCTTAAAATCTATGGAATTCTCTTATCTCTCTTTTCTTAAGAGAATAATGCCCCTTTTATAATATCTTATGAAAAGCCCTTGTATGTTAGAATTAGAATTTCTATTTAAAATAGAATTCCTCTTTTAATTATCTCTCCACTTACATAAAAGTGAAAAGAATGTGTAACTAACTAAGAGACCACCTTGTAACATATCACAAGCCCCATTTTACACTTGAATATAACATACTAGGCCTTAACAAATATTATAATTATGATTTTCATGTAATATGCCAATTTTTATTACTTTTAGGTCCAATGATGGTGTTGTCAATTAAATGAGCTAACCAGGGATCATTTGGGAACATACAATAGTGGCTACAATAATTAAATTTATAATTAAATAAATATAATTATTTAATTCTAATTCTACTCCACTATAAGATTGGAACTGACCTCCATAATTGTATGCTCGAGTATAATTCGCCCAAGGCACATTGATTTCGTTACTGCACAATCCTTTGTACCACATCGTTAATTTAAATTGATATCAACTATCCAATCAATTTAATTACATCTTGTTTCTTGATACTTACTGGTTTTCTCTAATGATCATTTTCAACATACTTATTATGTTGAGACACTCTGGCGAGAGAATTCTATATTTAAGTACTAAAAACCCATCAAGAGATGTGTCGTACAAATTCTATATTGTTAATCTATAATTTCAATACTTGTAATTGCTCTCACCAAGATACCGGGTAATCTTGACTACATGTGTATGTCATGCCCATTGATAACTCAAATGAAATAACAACTACAATCATGAAAGCATAACTAACTCAATATTAAGATTACAGTAAATCAATGCCTATGAGATTTAATAAGTCTGACAGTTATTACTAGGTTAACTAAATCTCATATGTGATCCAATTCAATGTAGACATACTACATTAATAAATTCATACATGATTAAGACAGATCACTCAATGAATTTATTAGAGTCTATACCTAAATAAAGTGCCCAACTTTATTTATTAACTGCGAACTTAGTTTATTTAATCATAAGATAACTTGTATTTATGTCTTCTACGATTCTACATGATGATCGCATAAATACATATAATATGATTAAATGGACTTTACTCAAAATATTAACGTAATAAAGATACATGAATAAAATACCTCATTTTATTTTATTAATCAGAAATATTATTTATTACAATAAATATAAATATGCTTTAAAGAGCATAGTTTTCCAACAATAATAAATATAAGAGCATGAGCTTTATCAAAAGAAATTGATTCACTTCCAGTATCTTATGTCTATACATAATTTAGAATGTATTTCATCTGTACACATTAAACCAAGATCACCAACTAATTAACATATTGAAGGAAAAAGTTAACTAAATGAATGAATAGTATCTCTAAAAATCATTATTAAAAATATTTCTCTATGATGTTATATGTGCTTTTATAGTATTAATAGTAGTATTATGGATCCTCATTTTTAAGTGTTTTAATCTTAGTCATTCATTTAATATAATAGACAAATAAATAAATAATTAAAAGATAATAAGTCACTTATAAATTGTAGGTAATTTTGAAAGTTTGCTTCACCCTTTCCATTTGTTTTTATGCTTTGTTTCAACTCTCCATCATGTTTTCTTTCTATCTGCATTTCTATGTTAATATTTAGTTAGTCTTGTAACATTAAGTATATCTACAAAACTATGTAGCTAAACAAATAAAATATCAATAAAAAAACTAAAGATTTTAAACTTCCATATTTTTGTCTCTGATTTTTAGAATTTAAACACCAACATTTAAAATCCAATTGCAGGATATCCACAATAAGCTGAAGTCCCTCTTCAAAACAAATTTGCTCATAAATTCTTACTTATTTGTTTTACACTAATAGTTAATTTCATATTAAATATATTAATTCAAGCCCCTATAATTTATTTCAAATAAGTCAACATTAAAATCTTTCATAAATTAAAAAGTTAGAAGAGTTAAATAAGTAAAGGGTTTGGTGGCTTGCACCATATATAATCAACACCGATAGTTGATTCTTACTTACATGCTTTACACAAATAGTTGATTTTATATTCAAGCCCCTCATATTTATTTCAAATAAGCCAACATTAAAATATTTACGTAAATTAAAAAGTTTGAAGAGTTAAATAATTAAAGGATTTCGTGGCTTGCACCATATATAATCAACATCGATCTTTCAATCACATTCAACTGCCAAAGTTGTTGGCAAGTGTTGGTGGGTTGTGCTCGGTTGATCAAAAGCAAGTAGTATAGTTTTGGTTCAGTCTTAGATATAAGTTTAAGTATCTCGAAAGTAACTATCGATAATGCCTTACGATAATTCTATAAAATGAGAGTTATTATAATACTTTTAGTCCTAAAGTAGTTTACTTAGAGAGTAAATGATTAGTTTTTGTCCTATTTTTGTTAGATTCTGCATGTGCATCTATTCAAGCTCAAGTGTAATAATTTGATGTGCTTAGATCATGTTATGCTTTGATTGGATGCATTATTATAGGTGACCCAAAAGCCTATGCTTTGTTGAATGATGTTGGGGAAGAAGGATTGCATTGCCACAGCAATAAACTTGCAGAAAATGTCAAAAGACTGGGTTGCATATGAACAAACACAACTTTGAACCAAAGAGAATGCTATAATAATTGCTATTTTATTCAGGAGAAAAACAGACAAAATTATCCAGTTTGTCACGCGTCAGCTGACAAAGCTTGTTGCAACTGTTACTGTATTGCCACTGTCAAGTGTAGACAAAACAATAATAGGTAGCACACAAAATAAAATGTGGTCTTAGATTACTAAAGGCTGACAAGTGTCCTCATTGCCTTTTTTGGTTGCCTTAACTCCAAGCTAAAAAAAAAGTACATTTTAAGGAAATACATCATCTTGATCATCATCATCCATTGTCTTTACTCAAAAAAAGGAAAATAAAATGAGAATCAAAGCTGCAGCAAAGGAATTTCATAAAGAAAAAGGAGAGATACTTGAAGGCTAAAGTGTGGCACTTTAATCTCTTTTTGTATCGTAACTTCGTTATTGTACTTGTTTTATTCTCTCTTTGATGATGTATTTGTGATAAATTTTTATGCTTTTATTGTTTTAAAGCTCATCGTAAGCTAAACTTAAATGTAGTTGGATTTTGAACAAGCTTAATTGTTATTTAACATATATATGTATGTTATTTAGATTAGTGTAGCATTTTGTCTTGATTTTACTTATTGCAAATCTCTATTTCAGTTTATCACCCATTTAGTAGATACAAGTTAATAAAGAGTATAAACAAGGTATGACTTAGTGAAACAAATTAAGACAATACATGGTTTTGAATAGGGTTATGCTTAATATAAGATTAGTGAAAAAATAGACATAGGGGACCTAGGACCTAAAATGCTATGTCTGATGTTAGCTTAACAATTGGTCATTGTTAGGTTGCATATAGATATAAGATATCCAACAAGCAACAGTTGAGGATACATGAGAGATTCGACCCATTGTTGTAGTAGATGCTATAATAACTAGACTTTAATTGAAAAATAGTCAATAACCATTAAGTGAATTTAGAATCTAACTACTTCTTTTGTTATTGAGTATACCTTTGTGTTTTACTTTAATTTTTCTTATTTGCATTCAATTTGTTGCACTTTTAATTAAGTCTTTAATCTTATCAATTATTTTTGTTTTATTATTTCACTAAAATTGCACTGTTAAGATTATTGTAGCAAGTCTTAATATATAAACTCCACTGGAGACGATCTTGATACTCATATTGCTTGTTGTGTCCAGTTGCACTAGGGTGGGCAAAAAAGCCTGGGCCGACCCGGCCCGGATATGCGGGCTTTAAGCTCGGCCCGGCCCGAATACGCGGGCTTTAAGCCCGGCCAGCGTATTAAATCTTTAGACATGGGCTCAAAAGTCCATGGCCCGCTACGAACGGGCCCGGATAAGGGCTTTTATAAAATGTCCGGGCTTTAATTTATAAATTAAAAAATATATATAAATATATATATATATATATATATATATAAATATATAATATATATATATATATATATAATTAAGTCTAATTAAATTATATTAAATTAGATTGAATTATATATAATATTATCTTTTATTTGGTGTAATATTGAATAGGATTACATTAAATTTAATTTAATAAATTAAAAATAATTCTTTAAATAGTTCAATTATTTTTAAATTATACTACTAATTTTTGAATTTAATAAATAATATGAAATAATATTATGATGAATCAATCGATAAATTTTTATGTTTAATATTATTTAATGGTTTATACAAATTATTGAATAAAAATTTATTATTGGATTAGTTTATTTTCGATATTAGCATTTGTGAGTTATTTTGTTGTATTGTTAATATTAGGTAATCGTGTATAATTTAAGTTTTGTTAGTTTATAGTATTATTAAAAATTTATTTTAAAAAAATTAATAAAAGTCCAAGCCAGGCCCAAGCCCGGCCCGGGCCTGTTCGAGCCCGCTTGGGCCCGACCCAGGTCTATTGAGCGAGCTTTTTCAGGACTTGGGCTTATTGTTGAATACATGGGCTTCGGCCTGGGCTTACAAAAGCCCGGCCCAAGCCCATAAATTGCCAACCCTAAGTTGCACACTAATTTATGTTGCACATCATAAAAGCATACACACCTAACAAGTTGTTGGTGCCGTTATTGAGGATTAAGTACATATTGTGAGTTGTAAAGTTAATTTTATTTTGTGTCAATTTTAGTTTTTTTTATTTATTTGCTGTGTTGATAGAATTGCTTTAACAACCCTTACAAGCGCAAGTATAAACCTGTTGAATTTCAATTTGATTTAAAAATTGAAAAAATTGTAAGGAGGCTGAGAAAAGAATATAGAGGTTTAAAATTTGTTGCAGACATGGCTGGCTTGCCAAATGAGGAAATTTGAATCTTCAAGGGGAATGAACTTAAAAGGTAAATGGACTCATTATTAGACATCCTCAATTTCGGCTTTTTTCGGTTACCAAAATTGATTATGTTTGAGAGTAACGACTGAGAAGGGGATATTCTGTTTACTAGGAAGCTTAAGCATTTTGTTTATTTTGCTTTAATTTCGATCGGTGTCCACATTGTTTTGTCTTTGGCTTTGTAAGAAGCTTAATCATTTTGTCGCATAATTATTGGAGCAACTTTGCAAGGTGGATCAATAACGTTTCTTTTTATTGTTTGTTACACTCAAAAAGTTTGCATGTGTTTACCAAAATAAGAGAGTTATTTTGATCTCAATATGTAATTTTGTATGATGTATTATGTCATGGTTTTTTTTAACCATTAATCTTAATTTTGATTATTACTACTTTAAGAAGGGTGTTTTAAGTAGCCAGTGCATTAATTATGAATTCTTAACATTATGAACAAAAGTTCATAGATGTGTGTTTGATGGCATGAACTAGATGTTCGATGAAATGCCTTTGTCAGTAGCCTCAGCCTAAACCTCAACATTAGTAAGTCTTAACACGGCAACTGAGTCAGCTAAGACCAATGATTTATGATAAAAATAAAACAAGTGTAGATTTATGATAAAAATAAAACAAGTGTAAATTGCCCTTTTCAAAGTTCTGTGATTCATGTCCATCGGATTGAATTATGCATAGCCATTAGAATATTCTTGATCACATAATATTTTGATAAGATGAAATGAACTTGTGGTTGGCTGACTTATTAATTTGTAGTCCTGAAATTGGAGTATAGGTAAATGAAAATGATCTCTTTATTCTGTTTGTGAGAATCATATTCTTATTGATTTCTTTTGCCAATACATCTCACGATATTGGGATCAAATTATGTACATTATAATCCAATTTAATTAATAGTATAATTTACTCAATATCATTTTTACTGTCCGGTAAACTAGTTAGAATGCAAAATGTCTTTACGAATGAGTTAATCATGTAGCTATATATGGCACGTAATGATTAATGATATATTATTTGGAATTCAAACTATGTATCAAATATACAAGTGTATATATCCCATATTAAGGATGATTTTAACTTAAATACTTTGACATATATTTTGCGACATTGATTTCATTTAATCAAATTGTGTATGATTTCATGTCATCTAACTTTTGATGGATTGATATAATTAATTGTTACTTTTTATTTTGATCAATGACTTAAAAATTATGACAAAATTTTTAGTAAAGAAGATAGCTAATAAAAAATAAAATATATAATAAAGTAGTTATTGGGTATTCTTTGATAATTGCAATAAACAAACGTAAATTGTTTAAATTATACATTATTACATACGAGATAGTGCATAAGAGAAACATTAGTGCTTATTAAATAAAATTAGGGGGAAATGTACAAAAATAACCTAAAAATTTTAAGGTCTTTTAGAATTACAGAACTAAATTTTTTCGATCCTATGTAGCCAATTTCAACATTTTTGGACAACAATACCCTGTCATTCCAACACCCAAAAAACCAAAGCTTCTCTTCCCTCCCAAATCCAATGGCTTGATCTTGATTTTTTCGGCAACAATTGACGACAATTGGAGAGGCATGTGACAGCAACTTTATCTCTGACATCAAGGATTGTATTTCTAGCACTTTGATGACAGTTGGACAATCGGTTGACGACATTTTCATCTCCCAATGTAAGTTTATTTGTTTTCGTTTTCGTTTCTTTAAAATTGGACAATCATTTAAATGGACTTGAGTGTATATTTCATGATAGATGAGTATTGTAGTTAATTTTTTATGAATTTTGAACAGTATTTAATAAGAATATGATTTTAGAAAATGGTATATGAGATATTTGTTGAAATGCTTATTAGACTTCGTTATGTCATTTTTGATAGATTGTGTTGTGGGTTGATTGCGGCTTGATGTGAATTTGTGTTTGGCAAAGCAGAGCAAGTTATTTTGATGTGGCAGATGTTCTTTTGATTAAATGATACGAGAGCTTGTTGTTGTGATTTTAAGTGACAGACGTCTATCTCTCGGAACATAGGTGCATGTCGCTTGAAACCACAATGAGCTTGCGGTTGTCACAACAACATGCTCTTGTGACACTAAATCAAGAACACCTGTCGCATCAAAATCACCTGATCTGCTTTGCCGAGTATAGATTCACACCAAACCATAATCAACCCACAAAACAATATAAAAAAAATGACATAATGAAGTTTAATAGGCATTTCAACAAGCACCTCAAATGCCATTTTTCTCTCTTGAGCAAAAGTAGAGAGTGAAACTCAAATTGATCACTAAAACACAATTTATTCAATCAAAAGCAAGAGTTAACCAACCAGAAAGATTCCAATAATTGCTCAAGAATTAAGCTAGAATGAAAAACAACACAGAAACAACAATGGAGGATTACGTGGTTTGGTACTAGAGTACCTACATCCACGGCTGAAGAATCCCAACTAGATGTGATGCTATTGTTGAGAAAATCGATTACAAACTTTAGGTGATAGAGATCAAATCCCTTTTACAAAGAATTTGCTAAATCTCTCCATAAGTCTCTCAAAGAATCGATTAAAGAATGAATATCAGTCATCTTTTGGCTTTGTTTTTATAGCTTGAGAAATCAGCCCCTGTTCATAACTAATTAATTACCTGCTGGCTTACACTTGCTGACTCATCATGCCATGTCATTAGCCACGTAACAGAATGTGACTAACCAGGCTTCACATTCTCATTAAATACTTTTAACAATTCATAGAAAATTAATCCTAATTCAAATGACTGTCCAATCTTAAAAAAAAAAAAAAAAACTTGCTTTAGGAGATGAAGATGTTGTCAACCGATTATCCAACTGCCGTCGAAGTGCTAGAAATACAGTCAATTGATGCCAGAGATAAAGCTGCTGACACATACTTGTCCAATTACAGTCGATTGTTACAGGAAAAATCAAGATCATGCCATTGGATTTGGGAGAGAAGAGAAGGTTTGATTTTTTGGATGTTGGAATGACAAGGGTATTGTTGTCCAAAAGAGTTGAAATTGTACTTAGGATAGAAAAAGATTTTATTGGTTAATTCTAAAAGACTTTAAAACTTTTAAGTTATTTTTGGAAATTTCCCCATATTTTTGAGTAATAGGTGATGTTTTTGTTTATTTATTTAAGGTATTTTGGTCCTAGAAGCTTGTAAATGATTTTTATTTTAAGAAAAATTAGAGTGATTTTTTTTTTTATATTAAAAGTTGGAAAGTAGTCAAACAGGTAAATTTCCCAATTTTCTAGTAGGAGACCTCCTGACATTCAAAACCTTCAACATTTAAAAGAAATAGCAAAAAGATCAAAATCCATCCATATTTAATTATATTTTGAATTTCAATTATAATGAAGAACATCCTAAATAATTTTTTAAAAAAATCATGAAAAAGGTAATCAAGAATATATCTTTTCTATTTCGATTAGAACTATTATAAATTAAATAAATAAAAATAATACTAATTTTAACTCGAATATTTAAAATGATAGCTCTAGATAGTTGAGATGATGAATTGTTGAAGAAATATGGCAATGAACTTTATATTTCAAGAAACTATATCTTTTGTTTTTTTCACTTCAAAAGTGAGCCAATGCATGAAATAAATCTCTTTGTATTGGCTTTTCAATATAAATTAAAATGAATATTAAAATTCAGAGATTCTAATATTAAATAATTAATTTCTTTTAATGAAACTGAGAAGGGAAATATTTTATTTTATTTTTCTTAGGAATGACTAGTAATGAATAATTAACGATTGGACAAATATTATCTTTTATAGCTATTTGTATAAAAAAAATCTTAATAGTAATTTAATTACAGAGATACCTTAAAAAGTAAGCTATCCTATATAATAGGTAATTTAAAAATTTTTACTAATTAGATTATTATTGGAAAAATAACTAAAAGTAGAGTTTACTTAAAATATGAAGCCCACTGCTTCATTCGCCTTTATCTAAAATAACTCTTAATAAAATAAATAAATAATATAAAAATATTTAATTAATTATTTTAAAATATTTTATATAATAATTAAATGATAAATGACATGTATGATCACCAAACAAACCAAACGAAATCAAATTTCCTCGTGGTTGTGGTGGGTCAAGAAGAGCTTCTTATAGTTGACCAATTTCATATTGGATTCTCTTGCTTGCTTTACTCTTCATTCACAAACCAATTTATCTTCTTGAATTATCATTAAATAACAGTACCTATCTATCCATGGATATTTAAAAAGAATAATTTAATTTTGTTTGAATGAAAGGGTAACATATCAGAAGAATAGTCAAGAGAAAACAGGCAATTTGGATGGGATCTAGATAACAACATCTCATGACAAACTCAAAAATTATAATCAGTTGCTGCATCTCTGAAAAATTCCAAAAAATAAAAAAAAATGTTATGTACGCCCAAAATCAATTGGATTACCTTTAATGACTTTCATTCAACCATCAATAAAGATAAATTTCGCTCGGAGCCTCTCAATATGAAAAAAATTAAATTAATTTAAAATATAATAATGCGAAAATTATATTTAGAATAAATTAGCTTTGGATAGTCAAAATTATAATAAACAAATGTAAATTATTTAAATTATACATTATCACATAAAAGATATATTATTGCCTATTAAATAAACTAAATAAAATTATTGAAATATTTGATTAACGATTATTTATCAAATAATTTTAAAATATTTATATGATAATCAAATGATAAAAGATAAATAACCCAACCAATTACTCACGCTCAACTTTAGGCTTAGGGGCAAAAACGCGCGGATTAGTAAAGCTTTTATTTTTTTTGGTCGTTGCATGCTAGTGGGTCACCATGTCCACTGTGCATCTCTTGCTTGCTTCACTCGTCAAAAACCAAAATCACGTACTAGACTTTGTTAAATTTCTGCAGATTTTCTTTTTTCTTCATTTTTCATAATTTGCTCTGTTTCCTTCAACAACCAAAAAAAAAAAAATGCCAATCATCGGAGAGGCTGTGCTCTCTGCGTCATTTGAGTTGCTGATAAAAACGCTGGCTTCACTTGAGCTGTTTACACAGCATGAGAAGTTGAAGGCTGATTTCGTGAAATGGAAGGACAAAATGGAGATGATCCAGGCAATACTTGCTGATGCTCAGGATAGGAAGACAAAGGACAGGTCAGTTAAGACGTGGCTCGACAAGCTTCAGAACTTGGCTTATGATGTTGAAGACGTGTTGGATGAACTCGGAACTGAAGCTCTGCGGAGGGAGTTGCCGCTTCAAGAACCAGCTGCTGCTGATCAACCCAGTTCGAGTGCAAACACAAGTAAGTTTCGGAAGCTCATTCCCACTGGCTTCACCAACTTTAGTCCTCGCTCTATTCAGTTTGATTCCATGATGGTGTCGAAAATGAAGGGGGTCACTGCTCGGTTTCAAGATATTGAAGGGGGCATAAACCTGCTGAAGCTGAAAAATGTAATTTCAGATGGCACCTCTAGAAATGTCAGACTAGGATTAACAACAAAGTCTTTGGTGAATGAAGCCGAAGTTTATGGCAGGGAAAAAGATAAGAAGGCGATTGTTGAATTGTTGTTAAATGATGATTTAAGAGCTGATGATGGATTCTCTGTTATTTCTATAAATGGAATGGGCGACGTTGGGACGACAACTCTTGCTCAGTTTGTCTATAACGATGATCGAGTGCAACGTCATTTTGAGATCAGAGCGTGGACTTGTGTCTCCGAGGATTTTGATGTTTTTAGGGTTTCAAAATCAATCCTAAATGCCATTGCTAGTGATCAGTGTACGGATAAAGATGATTTAAATTTGATTCAAGAGAAACTGAAGAAGCAATTGTCTGGAAAGAAGTTTCTGCTCGTTTTGGATGACGTGTGGAACGAGAATTACAATTCTTGGAGCACCCTGAGCCGTCCCTTTGGAGCTGGCGCAGCCGAAAGCAAGATTGTTGTCACACATCGCAATCAAGGTGTTGCAGCAACGAGAGCTGTTTCAGCTAAAACATTGAAAGAGTTGTCACACGATGATTGTTTGTGTGCGCTCATTCAACACTCCTTAGGGGCTACGGATTTCAACACGCCTCAATCCTTGAAGGAAGTTGCAGAGAAGATAGCGAAGAAATGCAATGGATTGCCTTTGGCTGCGAAAACTCTTGGTGGCCTTTTAAGTGGCAAGGATAACTTGAATGACTGGGAATTTGTGCTCAATACTAAAATATGGGATTTACAAGAGGACAAATGTGATATTGTACCAGCCCTAAGTGTGAGCTACTATTTTCTTCCTCCACAATTGAAACAGTGCTTCACATACTGCTCATTAATTCCCAAAGGTTATGAATTTGTAAAAGAGGACATGATTTTATTGTGGATAGCTCAAGGTTTCTTGGATCAAGAATACAGTGGAAGGAAAATGGAAGAATTGGGCCGCGAGTTCATAAGGGAGTTACATTCAAGTTTATTATTTCAACAGTCAAGTAAAGATGCATCCCGATTTGTGATGCATGACCTAATCAATGAGCTTGCTCGGTGGGCTGCAGTGGAGCCATACTTTAGAATGGAGGATACGTTAGAAGGTGAAAACCAACAAAGTTTTCTCAAAGTCTTCGTCATTTTTTGTACATTTGTGGAGATGATGGCAGAAAGAGGTTGGAGTCCCTCTGTGATGAAAAACATTTGCGAACCTTTTTACCAGTAAAGTTGTCAGATTACAGGGCCAATTATTTGGCTTGGAGTGTTCTACCGATGCAGCTGAATCTCCCACGCTTAAGGGTCTTTTCGTTGTGTGGGTATAGTAACATCTTCAACCTACCAAATGAAATTGGAAACTTGAAGCATTTACGCTTTCTAAACTAATTTGGAACTAAAATTCAAATTTTGCCCGAATCAATTAACTTACTGTACAACTTGCATACAATTTTATTGGAAGACTGTTGTCGGCTCAAGAAGTTGTGTAAAAACATGGGAAACCTGACGAAATTGCATCATGTAAGAAATTCTAATGTCTATTCATTGGAGGAAATGCCGAAGGGATTTGGTCAATTAACTTGTCTCGACGTTGGGTAGATTTGTTTGTGGGAAAAGACAGTGGTTCAGGGCTACGAGCGTTAAAGTCTTTGACACATCTTCAGGGAACACTACAAATTTCAAAATTGGAGAATGTGAAAGATGTTGACGATGCCAGTGAAGCTCAGTTAAACAAGAAGGTGAATCTTCAAGCTTGGTTGCTCGAATGGAAATGGCATGTTCGGAACTTTGACCAGTGTGAATTTGAGGCACGTGTTCTTAGCATGTTAAAACCACATCAAGATCTGCAGGAGCTCATCATCACAGCCTATGGTGGTACAAAATTTCCGACTTGGTTAGGAGATTCCTCTTTCTCAAAATTGGTTAGTCTAAAATTTAAATATTGTTAATTTCAAAAAAGAAAAAAATTTTAAATATTGTTGCATGTGTACATCTTTACCCTCAGTTGGACAACTACCACTTCTAAAGCATCTTGAGATAAGTGGAAGGGACAGAGCAAAGAGCGTGGGTCTAGAGTTTTATGGAAACAGTTGCTCAGTGCCCTTTCCATCATTGGAGGTTCTTTTTTTTAAGGACAGAAGAATGGGAAGAGTAGCTTCCTCGCGGATCTGATCAAGAAGTTGATGAGGTGTTTCCTAAGCTGCGAATGCTCTCTCTTGTGAGATGTTTTGAACTGCAAGGAACGTTGCTGGAACGTCTTTCTTTATTGGAGAAGCTCGTCATCAAAAGATGTAAACATTTGCTAGTGACAATTCATTGTCTTCCAACTCTCAGTGAATTACAAATCGATGGATGTAAAAGGCTGGTGTTCAACAGCCCAACCTCCCAGATCATTGAAATAAGTGCTTTTAGGGGATATGGAAAATGAAGTTGTTTTAGCAGATCTATTTGCGCAAGGTGTCACGGGATGAGTGTTTGCGTAGCAATCTGTGCGGCACTTAGTTAATATCTAACACAAAGTTGCTAAGTAAGCCTAACAAATTTCTTAAGCTAGCTAGGCAAAGAGACTTGCGAGAATTCTAGAAAGAAGAAAAGAGAAATATGGCCAAATATGATTTTATTATACACAAGGGAGGATACAAGAGAGTTTTACAAATATTTGTGTGATATGTGTGTGTGTGGGTATTTGGAGAATTGGAAATGCCTAAAATGGTAGGTGTTAACCCCTATTTATAGTGCAGCTTTCTTTGTTCTATAATTGTCCATACAAGCTATACAATTCAATTTGTACAAGTAACTATCTAGATAAGGATAATTATGGTGGATTCTAGATATGGAAAATGGTAGAGTTTTCTAGATAACGGACCAAACTTGCTAAGTGTACATGCCTTGTGACAGCCCAATTGCTTAGCGCATCCGTACTGAATGCATCACGGCTGGCTAGTTGTGTGGGGTGATCCATTTATGAGCTCAACCCACTTCTAAGGACATCCCGGCATTGGGTGTACCATACTAAGTGAACCCGCGTGCGCAAATCGACTATCTTTGGTGGTGAACTTGAGCGGCTCGTGATAATCTTCCCCACCTATGCTCGCGACGCCCTCGTCGTGTCTTCATACTTGTATTTTTGAATGTGGTCCGTGAATTGCCATAGGTCTTCTTCGCGTTCCCACGTTGCTTCGCTTTCGGGGAGGTTTCTCTACTTTTCCAAGTACTCATTGTATGCCGGCACGCCCCTTCTCCGAGTCACTCGATCGGTAATGATGTACGCTACATCTTTGTCATACGAGGTGATAGCGATTGTTGGGAGTAGACTCTCTTTGATTCTCCACGGCTTGGATCTTCCGTATCTCCGTGATATGGTTTGAGTAGACTCACGTAGAAGACCGGATGAATCTTGAGTCTTAGCGGAAGTTGGAGTTGATATGAGACGTTACCCACACGTCGTAATATTCAGAACGGTCCTTCGTACTTCTTTACTAACCCTTCGTGCACTTGCCGTAATGTCTTGAATTGTTGGGGTAAGAGTTTGATCAAAACTCGATCACCTTCCTTGTGTCTCGACGTGGCGTATCCTTATATTAGCCCACTTTTTCATCTTTCGTGCTGCTTTGTCGAGATATGCTCACGTGATATTCGCTTTCTCGTGCCACTTACAGGCGAGCTTGTGAGCTGTTGGGCTCCCCCCCCCAATAAGTTGAGGCTATGGCATTGGGTGTCATGTGCTGAAATCCCATGATGATCTCGAAATAACTTTTGCCCGTAGCCTCGATTCGCTGAAGATTATATATGAGAATTAGACAACATCAAGCAATTTTATCCAATCTCATTGGTGAGCACTTACATAATGCCTTACGTACATCTCGAGTAGACTGTTGATGCGCTCGGTCTACCCATTCGTTTGCAAGTTGAAACTTGTTGAGAATTTGAAATCGGTTCCCAATATCTTGAAGAGCTCGGTCCAAAAACGACCTGTGAATCGTGAGTCTCGATCACTCACAATGCTCTTCGGGACTCCCCATAGCTTTACAATATGCTTGATGAAGAGTCAGGCAGCTTCATCCGCTTTACAATTGGGTAGTGCGGCAATAAAAGTTATATATTTGCTATAACGATCGACGATGACCATAATGCTTCCGCAACCTTCGGACATTGGTAGGGCAGAAATGAAATCCATGGATACGCCTTCCCATGATCTTGATGCTAGAGGTAGGGGTTCTAACAACCCCGCTGGAAGTTGCCGATCCGTCTTGTCTTGTTGGCTTGGGCAAATATATTCGGCATCTAATAAACCAGTGAGTTGTTTCCGTAACTCTTCAAGTTCGGATAGCGCCATACGGTAAGGCGCCAAGGTTAGAAGTTTAGCGCCTTGCTCCAACTCTATCTCGTGATCTACCTCTCTCCTAGGTGGGAGTTTCTTTGGAAGCTTTGGAGGCATGACGTCCTTGAACTCATCGAGGACGACTTGTATTTGTGATGGGGCTTGGCTTGAGGTACTTGCGAAATCTTCTTTCTCGTTGAGTTCGCGAATGGAGACCAATAAACCAAGGTCTTTGAAAGCCTTCTAGAATTGCATGGCTAAGAGTGTCCTTTCTCCGATCTTAGTGTGCTCGGCAGAAGCCATGCAAGCTTTACTCTCATCAATGATGTTTAGGGAGTTCGTGGTCGGTAGTGGGAAGGTATGGACTTTATCAAAAAATTCTATGCCAAGAACCATCTTATAATCATCCATAGGCACGATGGAGAAATCAAACTTTCCACTCCATATCCCAATTATTACGTGCATGCTTTGTGCGGTACCTGCAATAGATTGGGCATGTGAGTTTACTGCCTTGATTGTGCTTCATTCTTTTGTTGTTTTGAGGCTTAGACGCTTGGCCTCATCTTTCGTAATGAGTGCGTGGCCACATTGCTATTTTCTCTAGCAATCTCGCAAGTCTTTTTGCCTAGTTAGCTTGAGAAGTTCATTGGTTTACTTAGCAACTTTGTGCTAGAAGTTGTCTAAGTCCAGCACAAAGTTGTCTAAGTGCCGCACGGGCTGCTGTGCAAACACTCATCTTGTGACAAGTGGTATTAGAGCCAATGTTTTGTACCCACGTAACCTAGCTTACACTTAAACCAATGACTAATTTTCCTAGCACAACACAAGAGGGCGTTATTGGTGTGGAAGCTCCACCGGAGCCTACACGTGGTCGGAAGGAGGGTCGTACAGAATCCAAGACCCGTGGAAAGTTCAAGGTTTATTTCGTAGACGCCTTGGAGCCTCGTGTCACCACGCTCAAAACAACTATGTCAATGGTTAAAGACACCCTTGACAATTTTAAGGTTAGGGTGGATGGTCTAGAGGGCGAATATGCGGACTTTACAGTAGCTACCAAGACTCTCATGCAAGATTAAATCAATACTTTTCAAGAAAAGATTCGAGCTTTTCACGATGAGGTATTCAAGAGGAGTTACGAGCAGTCCATGAGGAAATGGAGGAAGTCCGCTTAGATTGGACTTTGCACAAGCACACAATCACCACTAGCACGGCTTGCTCAAGCTCAAGTGATGCGCGTCGTATACACGTGCCAAAACCCGATACCTACAACAGCATCCGGAATGCCACTTTTGTGGATAATTTCCTCTTATGGCTTCGATGTCATAGGCGTACAAGACGAGACATCGAAGGTGGGTACAACACCCACGTTTCTCGAAGTGCCGCACAACTATGATGGCGACGAAAGCATGGTGACATGGGCAAGGGAATTTGCGCTATCATGGACAGATTTTCAATAAGAACTCCGGAAGCACTTTGGCCCAATCAATGTCGAGAAAGAAGCAAAAGCGTACATTCGTCGGTTCAAGCAAACGGGTAATATTCGTGACTACATCAATGAATTCATTACCCTTATACTAAAGATTACCAACATGTCCGACAAGGACTCTTTCTTCTACTTCCAAAACGGCCTTAAGTATTGGGCCAAAGCGGAGTTGGATAGGCATGACGTACAATCTCTTGATGATGTCACCATGCTTCCGTCGCCATCATAGTTGTGCGGCGCCTCGGAGAAATATGGGTGCCTCGTCTTGTAAACCCATGACATCGAAATATTAATCTAGTCTAAAAAGGAAATTATCCACGAAAGTGGCATTCCGGATGCTGTTGTAGGTATCGGGCTTTGGCACGTCTATATGGTGCGCATCACTTAAGCTTGAGCAAGCCGGGCTAGTGGTGAGTGTGCGCTGTGCGAAGCCCAATCTCTTAATGATGTCACCATGCTTCCGTCGCCACCATAGTTGTGCGGCGCCTCGAAGAAATGTGGGTGCCTCGTCTTGTAAGCTCATGACATCGAAATATTAATCTAGTTTAAAAAGGAAATTATCCACGAAAGTGGCATTCCAGATGCTGTTGTAGGTATCGGGCTTTGGCACGTCTATATGGTGCGCATTACTTAAGCTTGAGCAAGCCAGGCTAGTGGTGAGTGTGCGCTTGTGCGAAGCCCAATCCAAGCAGAATTCCTCCACTTCCTTACGGATTGCTCGTAATTCCTCTTGTGCGAAGTTACGGAACTTGAATACCTCATTATGGAAAGCTTGAAACCCCCCTCGAAGGGTGTTGCTTTGATCTCGCATGAGAGCCTTGATGGCTACCATAATGTTGGCATATTCGCCCTCTAGACCATCCACCCTAACCTCCAAATTATCGAGAGTGTGCTGAACCATAGACATAGATGTTTTGAGCATGGTGATGCGAGGCTCTAAGGCATTTACGGAATGATCCTTAGACTTTCTGCTGGTCTTGGACTGTATACGACCCTCATCGCTGCCACGTGTAGGCTCTGGTGGAGCTTCCACACCAATAACGCCCTCTTGTATTGTGCTAGGATCATTAGCCATTGATTTCGGCGTGAGCTAGGTTGTGTGGGTGCAAAACCTGGCTCTGATACCACTTGTAATAGGATGAGTGTTTGCACAGCAACCCGTGCAACACTTTGACAATTTCTAGCATAAATTTGCTAAGTAAACCTAATGAGCTTCTCAAGATAACTAGGCAAAAAGGCTTGCGAGAATGCTAGAGAGAAGAAAAGAGAAATATGACCAGATGTAATTTTATTATTCACAAGGGAGGATATAAGAGAGTTTTATACATATTTGTGTGATATGTGTGAGTGTGTGTGTGTGTGTTTGGAAAATTGAAGATGCCTAGGATGGTGAGTGCTAACCCCTATTTATAGTGCAATTTTCCTAGTTTTAGAAATGTTCACATAAGCTATACAATTCAATTTGTACAAATAACTATCTAAATAAGGATAAAGATAAAAATAAGGATAAGCATGATGAGTTCTAGATATGGAGGATGGTAGAATCTTCTAGATAATGGGCTGGGCTTGCTAAGTGCACACGCCTTGTGACAGCTCGATTGCTTAGCGCATCTGTACTGAGCGCACTATGACTAGCTAATTGTGTGGGGTGATTCATTTCTAAGCGCAACCCACTTCTAAGTATATTCCGCCATTGGGTGTACCCATACTAAGTGAACCGCGCGTGCAAATTGACCGTCTTTGGTGGTGAACTTGAGCGGCCCGTGACAAAGGGTTACCTCAATTGAAACATTTATAGATTTGAAATGTCCAAGAACAAACATATTTATGGCAGAGTGAAGCTCGGTTATTGCAAGACATTAGCTCCCTTAATCGGCTGCAGATTTCAGGATGTTCCCAACTTCTTGCCTTGGTCACAGAGGAAGAACATGACCAACAGCAGCAAGAGTTGCCTTGCAGACTTCAATATTTGGAATTGAGATATTGTGAAGGCCTTACAAGGCTACCACAAGCATTGCTCACCCTTAGTTTCCTTGCAGATGCAGATATATGGCTGCGCTTCCCTTGTTTCCTTTCCTCAGGCTGCTATACCTTCCCAATTGGGAACAATTGCAATTGAAGAATGCAGTGCCATGAAATCCTTACCTGAGGCATGGATGCACAACTCCAATTCATCTCTTCAAAGTTTGGAGATTCTGCGTTGTAATTCACTTGTTTTATTTCCAGATGTTGCTCTGGCTTCCCAGTTGAGAACAATTAAAATTGAAGGGTGCAATGCTTTGGAGTCCTTACCTGAGGCATGGATGCATAATATCAGTACATCTTTTGAAAGTCTGGACATTAATAGCTGTGATTCTTTGACATATATTGCTAGAATCCAGCTACCTCCGAGCCTGAAGCAGCTGAAAGGGGAACAAGAGATCTGCACTAGCAGTAGTGGGTGCACCTCCCTCACATCATTTTCTTCAGAAAATGAGTTACCTGCCACGCTGGAGCACCTTAAGGTCGGTTATTGCAGGAATCTTGCTTTCTTGTCTCAGAGCAGAAATCTACCTCAGGCTCTTAATTACCTTCGTGTCAGCCACTGTTCAAAGCTGGAGTCATTAGCAGAAAGGTTGGACAACACATTCCTTGAAGAAATTCGTATTGCCAGGCTTGAAAATCTTAAATCATTACCTGCTGGTTTGCATAAACTCCACCATCTTCAAACGATTGGGATATAACTATGTCCAAAAATTGAGTTATTTCCCTAAGGAGGATTGCCTTCTACAAAACTGACTGAGCTCTCGATACGGGAATGTAATAAATCTTTTCCTGAGGATGGTTTTCCCACCAACCTCCAATCACTTATGGTTTATGGTCTGGAGATATCAAAGCCATTGTTTGAGTGGGAATTGAACAGATTTACCTCTCCAGCAATTCACAATCAGTGCATGTCCAGACCTGGTGTCATCTTGCCGTTTCTTGCCTCTCTAATCCAACTGACGATTTTACATATGCCAAATCTGAAACACCTATCTTCAATTAGTGCAAACCTCAATTCATTGGAAAGTCTTCAACTCTATGGATGTCCGAAGCTCAAATAATTTCCAGAGCATGGCCTGCCTAAATCACTTTTGTACCTAGCTATCAATGATTGCTAGTTGATGGAAAAGAGGTGCAGAAAGGATAAAGGAAAATATTGGTCCATGATTACCCACATACCTTATGTCAATATTAATGGCAGATTGGTTTTTGAAGACGACTGACTGATCCAGTGATTCCGGTTGATACTAGATTTCAATTTGTAAACCAAACTAGATTGTGTAACCGTAATTTTAGTTTTTTTTTTTTTTACCTATAATTTAACTGTAGTACAACTGCCGCTATCAATAAAAGAAGAAAATTATGTTCGGGATTCCATGTTGTGCTTTATTGTAACTGACTTTCTGCTGTTGATTAATTGTCTTGTGGTAAAAAATTAAAGTCTTCTATTATTTGGTGAGTTACCTTTTAAATTGTTGGTTTTTTTTTTTTTTAAAAAAAATCTTATGTTTACATTTCTCTTTTGTGACCATTAGTGATAGGTATTAATTATCTTTTGATTAAAAGTTAAAAGTCTTTCTACATAGTTAAGGACTTGAGGCTATTGTTTTTAAGTCTTTTATTAATTGGTGGGTTCCGTTTTAAATTGTTTATTTCCCTTGATTATTTGGTTTTAAGTATGTGAAATGGTTTTATTTATTAAAGGTCGCATGATAGGAAATTTTCTTTTTTTCATATGACAATGTTGATTATGTGATCTTGAATTGGTATTTCAGTCATTCAAATATTCAAACTATCTCTAATCTTGAGATGCATATATATATCAACAAAAGTTTTATGCTTATTGACTTATGAAATGAGAAATATTATGGATTAATCTGGTGAATTGCACTGATTCAAGCATTTTTCACTGTTATTGGCATTGTTATAATGTGTGTTGGTCAGTGGTCACATGTTTTTTTAATTTTCCCCAGCATCTGTGATCTCAAGTTATTGTCTATTGACTAGCTTTTAGGATTTTAGGCTTGAAATTGAAGTAATGAGAATGGAAATGCTCTTAACTTGATTTTATTTGGTAAGCAGACTGACTTATATTGTTGCTAGCTAACCTTTCATTCGATTTTTTTGTTCTCAAATCATCTTTCAAACTCTGTTAGGTATTGGGGTACCGTCACTTAAAAACCACTACTACTGTAAAATGAAAACTGTTGTGTATCCTCTATTATGCAACAATTTTCTAGAGCACCCTGTATAGCACATTCTAAAATATAGTGAAAAGTCTTGAAACAACAACAACATGCAATTAAGCAAAAGCATAAATAAGGGACCAAATAAAATAAAATTATTCACTCCTGGTTAGCAAAATGCAAGCTCTCTTAAGATTCATGATAAGCCTTTGAAGTGCAAGAGCCAAGAGATGACAAAGGCAAAGACCATGCAGGCAACAAAGAAGTTCATTAAATTATTCATTTTTTAACGTTTTGAGATAATTTTCCTATTATAATTGTACCAATATAAAAAAGTAATCTATTACAATAAGATGAAGTGCAAATTTATTTTGATAACTTTTCCTTTTCACATCCTCCACTTTTTTTAATAGTCAAAGAGAATCTAGGATCAGACATTTACTGAAAACCACCAAAGGATATCCATCATCATCAACAATTTATGTACAATCTAGCAAAAGATTACTCTTAGATCACTCGTAACAAATAACCATGCACAAATCTTCTTATTTAAAACAAGCAAATGGGCATCCATCATTTGTTCGTTAGAAAATGAAACTCAAGGTACTTTTTGACTCACATGCATGCTAACCATGAATAGAATCTGCAATAGAATCTGCAAAAGCAAAATCATTTGCATGCAGCCCACAACTTGTTTGGTTGAAAAACTGTGACTTTCTACTAAAATGGTGCTCACATGGATACAATAAGTTGAGCTTTATCTCAAAAGAAATAAATATCTTCTTCCTAAGGATTTTCTAAACTCATCTTTAGATTTTACAATCACATTCACGTATCCTACAACTTAATAAAACTGAAGCCTTTCCACCTTTTTCCAGATTCAATAAGACACTTTACCCAAAAAAAAAAAAAACATTCAATAAGGCACATGGAGCTAGGGACATCCACAAAAAGTTAGCAATTTAACAAATATATTCCTCAAATTCACTGCTGTAGGACAGTGGAAATTTATTATCAGTGCTTTCTAATCTTGCTTGCGCTTTTTTTCTTTTTTTGATTGATAAGAAACTCAAGAAAAGAAGATTTAAAACAGATAATGGACCAGCTGTCCACTACGAGAACAAAAACTAAGACTATTTGTGCCATAAAAAAGTATACTCAATCACCCCTACACAAGGCTAGAATCAACTATAATCTTGCTTGCGCATTACACACAAAAAGTCAACGAAATGTATGTTTGCATGTCTCTTTTGTTTTTATCAGCTGAATTGATTTTGAATAAAATAGATAATCTTGCAGAAAGAGAAGTTACCTTTTCATTCCAGATATCTTCACTGTCAAGACTTATAGGGGGCTCCATTGCAAGCAATGCTATGGTTTGGAGTATATGACTGTGCATTATGTCTCGGATGATCCCATAATCATCAAAATACCTGCATATAACCGAAAAATTACACAATATGATATTGATACCATATAATGACACGAGGATAAGATAATTGGCTTTTTTAGTGAAGATAAAATGAATTATTTATATTTAGTACCTTTCAGACTGCACACCCATCTCTTCTGACAAAATGACCTGCATCAAAATTCAAACAGGTAGTGACTATCATTAGCTGCACAAGTGAATGTCATTGCATTTAGAGGAAAAACAAAATTACATGTATACTGCATATGTATGTTCGGCTCCATAATGGCTTAAAATTAGATTAGAGAACCTTAATACTGTGAGGTTCTCAATGAGATTTCTCCCCAGAAGATGATCTATCCTGCAAAATTGAAGTAAGAAAGTTAAAACTAAATGTATGCACACAAATAAATTTGCATAACCAACGTGCTCACTCACCTGTATAGTTGCTTCTCCTGGAACTTGGAAAGAAGAGCTTTTTTTAGCCGATAAGAAGACAGTGCATCAAACCCAAAAGGTTTCTCAATTATTATATGGTTCCAGCCCTTCTGGGTTTGGGCATGAATGGCAAGAGTGGATGCGACATCCAGAAATGCTTCTTGTGGCACAGACAGGTAAAATATACTGTATGCTTCAGATCCCGCCTGAGGTAGGTAAGCTGCTAAAAAATCAATTATCAAAAGCATCCAGCTTGAACATTGATAAATCAAATCAACCCATATTGGTTTTACTTCTAGCTAATTACACTTAGTCTATAAGGGTGAAGAAATGTTTTAACTTTTAGGTCAAGGAACATCAGAAAAGAAGTGACAAAAAGGAGTTGACCTTTAAAGTATGAAATATTAATTATACAGAAAGTAAGTTGGTGTGGTTAGACAGTAAAGAAATTGTGGCACTACCTCAGGAGGAATGCCACTTGAACAGAGAGCAAATAATGCTAAGAATATCTTCCTTCTTGCTAGCTCACCAGTGGCTCCTATAACAGCAATGCAAAGTGAAGGTGCTTTAATGCTCTGAACAGGAAAATTTGAAGAATGTGCTTGTAATTGCGAAGTTGTTTTATCATTTCTACAACAGAACTGTAAGTTCCATAATCTAGAGATTTTAAGTTTCCAATTGCAAAATATGAGAAAATGATTATACCAAAATCAAATCACATTGATAGACATAACAACTGACCAAAATAAAGAGGTTAACTTAGAATAGTCTTTACTGACCATTAGGTACAGTAATGTTGAAAATCCTTCACAATGTTATCCATCATTTGATGAACTAGTTTCTAAATGACTATCTAACTTATCCTTATCTTGATTCTTTATAATCTTGGACACACTCAGTAGTCCATCCTTTTTATTACAATGCTTAAGCCACAAAACCTTGGGCATATAGTGGCAGAACCTCCATAGAGCACAAAACGATCACCGGTTACTTTGTGAATGTTTTTTGCTGCCACCTAGATACAACAATAACAAGAAAATTGTACATTCACATGACTAGTGTATGACTCTATTATACTACAAATTTAGCAAATCCGGTTATACTCCCTATTTTTAAGCCTCTATCATGCTAAACATGCAACAACTGTTATCCAACGAATTAGTAAAGCAAGCTACCCAGTTTTTCCATGTAATAACAGTAACAAGATTTGTATATAAGATTTGTGTATCCCTTTATTTTCAACAGAAAGAATTATGCCAGATTGAAAACCAAATACAGTTCTTTAGGATCCTCTACAAATTATAGTTTCCTATCGTCATTTTGCAAGGAACCAAACAACCCATATACAGTTTCAACAAAAGTCATCAAACAAGCAAAACTTTTTTCAGTCAAAAACAAAAACAAAAACAAAGAAATAAATAGAGAATCCCATGTATAAAGAGCTGACCGGGAATGGTGATGGAAAATGTGAAAACGACACTGACATCCTCTGTTTCTCTATTCAGCTACTTCAAGGGTTTAAGGTTTCTGATAATTATAGGAATTAAGAAATAACATGAAGAAGAATGATCAGTTACTTGTTCATCTTTTTTCCTTTTCTTTTTCTTCCTCTCTTTTATTTTCTTCTCCTCTCCCTATTATTCTTGCAACCGAACACAGCCTTAAGTTCTTATATAATCTTCATTGAAGTAACTTTCATTCGTTACGTGATTTTTAAGTAATTTTATTAATTAAGAAATTTATAATTTAATAAATAAATAATATATTATATTAAAATTTAAGTTAATATTTAAATATTAAAATTTATAATATTATTAATAGTAAAAATAATTTCATCTGTCTAGAGATTTACAGCTTCGTAAAATTTAAAGTACAAGAAAATTTTTATATATTAATAATCTCCCGATCATATAAAAATTTATTAATTGAAAGTGATATTAATTAACAAATTTATTAATTTGTAGAGTGTATATATAATTCATAAACATACATTTTAATCAATTAAAAATTCCTTGTATTTTACTAATATAATAACTAAAAATGAATTAATCCACTAAATGTAAATTAAATTAACAAAAAAATTTAAAATTCTTACAATTTTAGAATTCAACCCTTAAATTTATAGAAATAATAAGTATAGCATTACCAGTTTAAAGTGGGTGCAGTTTTATTTTAAATTTGTGGGAGATTCAACCCATTTTATCTTTTTTTTTTTAATACTCAAAGTGTCAAATTATTTTTTTTTTCTATTAATGCAATGAATAAGTGCCAAGACGCAAAACTTATGACCATAGAACATTACGTGACAATTAGAGCGCTCATAAGTTTTATTAAGATGGAGTCACGGAGATAAAAATCTCACAACAATTAAGATATTTTTATTTTATTTTTTTGTATAGTGTGAACGCTCTGTTTTGTATAGTTTTAAAAAATAGAATTTATTTAAGTAAAATTTTTGTTAGTAGAGCTATCATAAATGTTATTTTTATCAAAAAAAATTTAGTTGTTTGGGTGTTTCATGAAAGTTTTTATTAAAAATTATTAACGTATTTTAATAAACAAGTTTTTTTTAAAGTTATATTGTGAATGAAATAAAATAAGATTATCAAATAAATAAATGATATTTTAAATATTTTAATTTTTAAAAAAATTTAACTTTATTCATAAAAGCTCAAAATTTAAAAATTTCTTAGTGAAGACAAAGTAACTTATTTAATCTTAAAAAATTCTCTTAAAAATACAACCAATAACAACATAAAAAAATATAAAAATAATTTATAAAATTAAATAAGTACTTACAATTATTAGATAAATTATCTAATAAAAAATTAGTTTTGCATTGTTTATTTGTTATGATCAAAGGCCCAAATCAAACTCTATCTCAACGAGTTTCTTGAGGCCTATTTGCATTCATAAATATCAAATCCTTAAAAAATAAGACGATTTTTTTTGTTTTATTTATAAATTCCATCTTGATACATCCATCGTAATCATTCGTTAATTAGTGTGATTAATTTTCTACTAAATAATAAATAAAAATTTATTATACAACGGCTTCATGTGATGGTTGTAATGATGACAAATCGACAACTATTCTTTATAAATATATCCATATTACTTTAATTAAAATTGTTTGGAGGGAATTCTGTATGCAAACGTGGGTCAATAGAATGTTGGTACGTGACAAGAGTGTGGTCAAATCAATCTAATCAAGCTGCGAGATTAAGAAGAAAGGGAAGCTCAAGTCAAGCTGAGAGATAAGCTCCTCTTTAGGGGAGGATAGCTTTGGTGAAAACATATGCAATTTGAGAGGATAAAACTGAAATTGATGTCCTCGGTGGTTAAGGTTGGACGTAAGTAGTATGTGCCGTTATATGCCAAATCGAAAATATTTTGCTTTTGTTAAAATATAAGAAAATAGCGAAGAAAAACAAGCTGAAAAAGGGGAATAAAGAGCTGCTACCTCAGTTGTCCACTACTGTGGTTCAAAAACTAACAGGAACATTAGTAAGAGTAAAGGTCACTTGTAGAAAGCAATAAACAAATGCTGGTTCTTTTGTCTTTATTGCTTGAGCACGCCACCATCTTGAGACCACCATTACAATCTCCAAAATACCCTTACCTTAAGGATGGAAATCAAATGAATAAGTCGTCACATCTCCGAAATTACAAAAAGAACTTCAGTCACACTCTTCAAATGCTCAAGTCATACTCTCCAACGCTAACCAATTTCCATTATTAAAAATATCACCTTCATCTTCTTCTCTAGGGCATGCATACAGTATTTTCGACATTTCTATAAGCTTCAAGATCCATTTTTAACCTTGAAGCAATATCTTATTATTTAAAGTCTAACTTGAGTGTTGAAGTATATTCGGAGGTCACCACAAACTCCACCTCTAATATTTGTGTGTGCTCCGATTTGTAGGGTTCATCTAGTTCGAGTTTAGTGGTTTTTAGTCTCATTGAAATCCTTTTTTTCCCTTTATCGTCACTGACGCAATACTTACACCTTACCTCCTCCATCTTGGCTAGAATACCTCCAAACATAACAAGGCAACCTTCCTTTTTTCAACATCAATTTTATTATTTTAGGTGGGTTATCCAAAATCCCACCAAAACAATTGGTGTCGTCTTGGTGGGGAGTGCAACAAAAACTCCACAATGGTTGTTAAGTTATTTTGTTTTGTGTTTGACATAAGATGGATGGTAAACACTTTTCCTATGACAACCTTGCTATTAGGGAGCAGGATGATGGCTTTAAGAATGGACCCACCACAAAGCCTGCGAAGAAGATGACCAAAATAGACAAGGAAAAGTTTATAAAAACTCAACCAGTATTCACCATAGTGAGGAGTTTATCACTAAAAGGTATTTTGATAAGTTTGCTGATAAGATTTGTCGTGCTATTAGTTTACCGATACTAAACCCAAGGGGTAGTCCTAACAAACAAACCATCGCACAAGCCTTAGGTGAAAAACTTGCTATCCAAAACTAAAGGGCACTTGAGCACGTAGCTCAACCCTACCATAAACAAATCCAAAGCATAGCCCACTTACTTTAGAGATGAAAGATCCACTGCCAATAGTAGATCCAATGGCAGTAGGGGTTAAAAGTATGGCAAACAACTGGTTGAAGATATGTGCAACAAGTTCAATGCTAAGAGATCTTCATATGATAGGAAGGCATCTTCTGAAAACCAGAGAATATCTTATGAATTCCTTGATTTTGTTGGAGGAACAAGTGAGGAAACTCTTCTAGAAAGATAGCTCCATCGCCAGGGATCAATCATGTATCAATTATCATTTAACAAGGATATTTGCCAAGTAGTCCTCCCGACCGACTTCAAAATGCCTAAAATTCTATAATGTGAGGGTACCTCTAACCCACTAAGTACGCTGAGTTGTGCCGGGATCAAATGCTCATAAAAGGTGTTGGGAAAAAAGTTATGTGTCGTATATTTACATACACTCTCACGAGCCAGTTAAATTCTGGTTTTGTTTTCTTAAGCCAAGGAGCATAGCTGGTATTGATTAAATACTCTTCGAATTCATTCACGAGTTCCCTATGTCTCTCACTAAGAAAAATCCTTCTGAAAGCTAGCCCTCAACAAACAAGGTCAAGCCAAATCATTAGCTTATTTTATTAATCGTTTTCACCAAGAAGTCCTTCTGCTAGAGCTTTTGGGCATGAAAAGACATTAGCCCATTTATAAAGAACCTTAGAAGAGAGAAGTAGTATAGATTCTACCAAAAAGTCGAGCTATTAACATATATGAAGGCTAGAGGTAGGGCTCTATAATAAATTAAGTATGAAGATAAATGACAACTAAAGCTCCAAGAAGACAAGCTTGATATAACAAATATAAATGTTCATCCCAAGAAACAAGAAGCAAACTCCAATAAGACAACTCTAATGTACGAACCCTAGTACTCTAAAGAGGGAGGACAAGAGTTCTATCACCAACACATACCTAGGATTCCCTCGCCCCTTTGGGTAGAGCACAGTGATAAAGAAGAGCTACTAGAGAAGTCAAGATATTACTTCTACCATTCTTTAAGCAATCTTTAGAATAGATTTTCTATTACATCCGTGATAATGGCCTCTTGAGGCCTCCTCAACCCATAAAGAAGTATCCTAAAAGTATTATGAGTTCCATAAGGACTTTGGTCATAGTACCGTCGAATCTTAATAATGGTAACGAGGTTAACGTAGTCGATTGGAGTTCACCTCCTTAAACAACACAGCTAGTTCCAATCATATTTACTGAGCATGATTCAGAGAATGTGGTCTATCCACATGATGACACCCTTGTAATCATCCTAAAATTTACAGCGGATAGGGTGGCCGAACGTTGGTCAACAAGGGAATTTTAATATATATCATCTTTAAGGATGCATTGGATAAACTCACTCTCGAATTCAGTTAGGTAACCCCTAACCACACTCTTTTGGTTGGTTTTGTTGGTGAAATTGTTATTCCAAAAAGGATAGTTACCTTACCTATTTGAATCAATAAATATCCCCACAAAAGAGTTTATATGATCAATTTTCTAGTAGTCGATAATCTGCTAGCTTATAATATTATTTTGGGTCGATTATTTCTGGCAACCACCAGAGCAATTATTTCTATGCATATCCTTATTATGAAAGTATGAACTCTAAAATTTGCAATCACCATTAAAGGAGATTAGTAGATTGTTTGTCAGTGAGATACCACAGTCTCAAAGGCTAGTTATTTGATAGCCTCCAATGAGCAAATCGTCAATTTTCTTACCAAAAGTCACCTGGTCACCTTTGGTTTAGCTCTTAAGATGACTAGGTGTGTCATTACTAGAAAAAGAAGGATGGTCAAGAAGAAAAAAATAAAGTTGATTACTAAAACACACTACAATAAGGATAACTTCATAGAGATAGACTCTGTTGATCACTAGCAATATTTAAAAAAGACTAATCACCATAATTCACTAGAACTGATTGAAGCACTTAGTTAGGGAGGAGGAGGATGGCACACAAAGGTCTATTTACTACACAAGTAAAACTATGGTGGATGCCGAAAAGTGATATTGTTCGTTAGAAAAGTTATTTCTTACTTTGGTGATCTTCGCACATAAACTTAGGCTCTACTTTCAAGAAAATACAATAATAGTGGTCGCAAACTTACCCTTGATATAGTTGCTTTATAAATTTAACATGTTGAGAAGGCTTGTCAAATGGTCACTAGAGCTAAGTGATTTTATCGTGGTTTACCATCTTCGCTCGGCAATCAAAGCACAAGCCATTGCCGACTTCTTAGTAGAATTCACCAATACCTCGAGAAGAAGAGGAACCTTAGGAGAATTGAGCAAGGAGCTGACCACAAGTAGCTGGAGGAACACTGAGATATCTATGTAGATGGATCTTCAAAATCTTATAGGAGTGGAGCTAGTTTGATCATCGTAAGCCCTGGAGAAGTAAAGCTCTAGTATGCATTATAGTTTGGCTTTAAAGCTTCTAATAATAAAGCTGAATATGAGGCAATCATTGCTAAAAATATGCAAAGCCTTGAGGCAGGAAAGCTTATCATCAAGAGTGATTCTCCATTAGTAATAAACCATATTAGATCAGATCATCAGACTAATGAGGAAGAACAACTCTAAAACACAAACAATGAATCAAAGTTTTGATTTTTAAGCGAAAGAAACAATAAAATTGAGAAAATCTAGAATAAATTAAAAAGAGAGAGAGACAATGATCATTTTCGTGAAGTAGACCATGTGGCAGAAGATGTACAGCATGTGGTAGGTTGAGATTTCCTCTTCTGATAGTAGTTTTCAATCCTATAGCTAAGACGAAATGGCCATTGAAAAGGTCTGTTGATCTATACAGTTATACAATATTTTAATTTTAATAATAATAAACCATGTATCATGGATAAAATAGAAAATGCATATATTTTACAATCTCATTGATTCTTAAAGGATAAAAATTATACATGTAAGATAAAGTTCAAGACACTCATGGACAAAGACACAAAGCTCATGATGTTAAGGACAAGCTAAAAGGTCACTCACTTAAATGATTTCTCTTGTTACATTTTTTGTAATGCTAGTATGATTATATATATGCATGATTAATCACTTAAAAGCTCAAGTTATTTTTTATGACATTATAAAAAAATTATCATTTTCACTATATAATGGTTTTATACTTAATGAAAAATGATTTCATGAAATTGGATGTTTTCAAGTTTATGAACTAAATTGAAAAAGTTTTGAGAACTTTAAAATCAACAAACCTTGTTTAAATTTCTGAAAATTGACCTATGTGAAATGTTTAATACAGTTTTAAGTCATAATATAATTTAAAAAAATTTTAGGGCCAAACTATAATTTTTAAAAATAATAACTCAAATCCAGATAGTAGGCTAGCCAAAATTTTCAATTAGTTAAATGAATGTGCAAAGTTTTTTGAAAATCTCTCTAACGTTAACCCAAGTGGCTAAACGTCTCGGCCAAGCAGTTAGCTTGCTATTTTTAAAAATGTTTATAATGGTTAGTTTGAAAGTTTAAACTACATAAACTCAAATCAAACTTATTTTTAACAACTTCTTAAATTTCATTTGAGCTAAAACTTGTCACTACAACTTACCTTGAGTTTACATTTTGCTAATATACATATATTGAGCTATTATTGAGCTATCATTTATATATTCACTCTAAAGGAGATTATGTGCTATAATCTTTAAATTAATTATTTGCTATAATCTTTAAATTCATTATCAAATTTGCGTGAGTGTAAGTATGGACAACACTTGGGAAAAGATGTTTGTGAGTGAAATACCACTTGTAAAAATTTATTAAAAGTTTGAAAGTCAATTGCAAGAACTTGAAGCCTTAGGAGAGGCTTGGATAGTGTGATTTGCTTAGAGGCATGGACGTAATTGAAGTTTGAATATCGTGTTCGTTTTCTCTACCCTTAACGTTTTACATTTACTTATTGTAAAATTTTTATTGTTATTGGTTGTAGTAATTATTGATATTAAATTGTGGTGCTGTTATTAAAAAAATTTTTAAATACCCAATTCACCTCCCCCTTTGGTTGCACACTTAGAATTTTAAGGTCATTAGGAGAGCATGAAAAAATAAAAAATATATTTTGGATCATAGATGAGATTTAAGCACCAAGGGCTTGTCACGTGTCAGCGTTGCAGAAGGAGTATAACTGATGGTAGTAGAATGTGCAGAGAGTGGAGCGGTGGGGGAATGCCATGTAAGAATAATTATCACACCATTAAAAACCTATTTAGTGTGCCTCCAAAATTCAAATGAAAGGTGCAGGTTGGGCCATGTCTCCAAGTGGGAAAAATGATAGGGAAATTTTAGTAACACCCGCAGCATCTGGCAAAATTATAAAACTATCCCTATAGTAAAATATCAGCCAAAATCGATTACTTTGTCTATATTAAAAAAAATTACGCAATGTGTCAGTAGCCAATAAGTTCTTGTTCAAGTTTTTTGTGCTTCAAAAAAAATTTCAACACAAAGAAATTAAGGGGATTTTCTTTCAGGGGGTTTACGGATGCAAACATAATCTAATAGAATGTTGACACGTGGCAAGAGGAGAGTCAAATCAGTAGAGCCAAGATGCGAGATCAGGAAGAAAGGGAAGCCCAAGTAGAAAATTAGTAAAATGTGGAGACAAAGTGGGGAGTTTACTTCATTGAACTGGGCCACAACCATCCTTAACTGATGGGGAGGATTACAAAAGATCTGTTAGTAGGGGACCTTGGATGATAGCAAACCATTATCTCACTTTTCGAAGCACCATGATTTTAGGCCTTCCTTGGCAACGGTCACTAAAACTACGCTTTGGATCCGTTTACTTGAGCTCCCTATTGAGTACTTCGACAGTGAATTTCTTCTCAAAATAGGAAAAACTTTTGGTAAACCTATTCAAATTTATACCTAGGTTCATTGAACCCAGCTACGCGAGGTTGTTTCTTGAAAATCTGCGATCTAAGTGCTCCTCCTGGATTAGAATTGGCAAGCATCGTTAAAAGATTGAAAAAGAAGGATACGAAACCTTATGAAAATGCGATGGGAAATACATAGAAGTTGCATTCATCCTAGCAAAAACCACTTCCAGAGTCTCTTTTTAGCAGGGATATAGTACTTTCACTTTTGGGGTATAACCCAAAACTTGGATCCCCTTTACGATGTATTAGTAGAACCCTTAGGATACGATGCCTTGCTCCTTGAGTATCATGGGATGGAATACCCCGACCTCCCAAAGGCTCCCGAGAAAGCAATTTCAGCCATCCAAATAGTTAATTAAAATTCATACGTCTCTCATCGGTCTGAATCCCCAACCCCACAAAAGGAGGGCGGTTTACGATCTTATTTCAGCTGTCTGAACTAAAACCAGTCAACTCGAAAAATAACATCCTAAACAGTTACGATAATTAACTCTTGGAGTTATGATAGTGGGTTGTTATTTTATTCTTCTTTTTGAAGCCTGTAAACCAGCTAAGAGACACTTTCATTGGGACTATACCACCTTTCATGGTTGGGTTAAGTCCCGCAACGAGTTCAACCCTCGTGCTTAGTTGCCACCGTCGAGTTTGGAACCCTGAACAGACTGCCGGTGAGAAGCCGGAAGAAGGTAAGGATGACGTCAAGTCATCATGCCCCTTATGCCCTAGGCGACAAACATGCTACAATGGCTGGGACAAAGGGTCGCAATCTCGCGAGGGTGAGCTAACTCCAAAAACCCGTCCTCAGTTTGAATTGCAGGCTGCAACTTATCTACATAAAGCCGGAATCGCTAGTAATCTTCGGTCAGCCATACGGCGGTGAATTCGTTCCTGGGCCTTGTACACACCGCCCGTCGCATTATGGGAGTTAGCCATGCCCGAAGTCATTACCTTAACCGCAAGGGGGGGTGCTGAAGGCAGGCCTAGTGACTGAAATAAAGTTGTAACAAGGTAGCCGTACTATAAGGTGTGGCTGGATCACCTCCTTTTCAGGGAGAGCTAATGCTTGTTGGGTATTTTGGTTTGATACCGCTTCACACCTAAAAAGAAGCGAGCTACACCTGAGTTAAACTTGGAGATAGAAGTCTTCTTTTGTTTCTCGACGATGAAGTAAGACCAAGCCCATGAGCTTATTATCCTAGGTCGGAACAAGTTGATAGGATCCCCCTTTTACACCCATTTCGCCACACGGGAGGGACTTGGGGGCATAAAAAAGAAAGAGAGGGATAGGGTTTCTCTCGCTTTTGGAATAGTGGGCCCCCAACAGGAGGCCCTCACGACAGACTATTAGCTCAGTGGTAGAGCGCGCCCATGATAATTGCGTCGCTGTGCTTGGGTTGTGAGGGCTCTCAGCCACATGGATAGTTCAATGTGCTCATCAGCTCCTGACCCTCAGATATGGATCATCCAAGGCACATTAGCATGGCGTACTTCTCTTGTTTGAACCAGGGGTTTGAAAACAAACCCCTCCTCATGAGGATAGATGGGGTGATTTAGGTGAGATCCAATGTAGATCCAACTTTCTATTCACTTGTGGGATCCAGGCAGTCTGGGGGACAACCATAGCTCCTCTCTTTTCGATAATCCATACATCCCTTATCAGTGTACGGATAGCTATCTTTCGAGCACAGGTTTAGGTTCGGCTTCAATGGGAAAAAAATAGAGTATCTAACAACGTATCTTCACAGACCAAGAACTACGAGATCGCCCCTTTCATTTCATTCTGGGGTGGCAGAGGGATCGTACAATTCGAGCTTTTTTTTTCATGCTTTTCCCGAAGGTCTAAAGAAATCTGCAATCAATATGATTTTCCAAATCCTTTATTCCTGAAAGGAATAACGTGAAATTCTTTTTCCTTTTTGCAAGGACCAGGAGATGTGTCTTTTTCGACCCCCACAGTCACTAGGAACACCCCCGAGCGGTGCAATGAGATGTGTCTATTTGGTTGAACCGTAGGTGCAATGATTTACTTCATGGGTGAGGTTTCTAGTTCAAATCTAAGATGGCCCAGCTGCGCCAAGGAAAAGAATAGAATAAGCGTCGGACTCTTTCATGCATGCTCCACTTGGCTCGGGGGGATATAGCTCAGTTGGTAGAGCTCCGCTCTTGCAATTGGGTTGTTGCGATTACGGGTTAAATGTCTAATTTTCCTAGGAGTAATGATAGTATATTGTACTTGAACCGGTGGCTAACTTTTTCTAAGTAATGGGGAAGAAGACCGAAACATGCCACTGAAAGACTCTACTGAGACAAAGATGGGCTGTCAAGAACGTAGAAAAGGTAGGATGGGCGGTTGGTCAGATCTAGTATGGATCGGACATAGACAGTAGTTGGAGTCGACGGCTCTCTTAGGGTTCCCTCATTCGAGATCCCTGGGGAAGAGGATCAAGTTGGCCCTTACAGACAGCTTGATGCACTATCTCCCTTTAACCCTTTGAACGAAATGCGACAAAAGAAAGAAAATCCATGAACTGACCCCATTGTCTCCACCCCGTAGGATCTACGAGATCACCCTAAGGACGCCTTTGGTATCCAGGGGTCGCGGAAAGGCCACAGAACCCTGGTCAATAAGTGGAATGCATTAGCTGTCCACTCTCAGGTTGGGTAGTAAGGGTCAGAGAAAGGCAATTACTCATTCTTAAAACCAGCATTCTTAAGACCAAAGAGTAGGGGCAGAAAAGGGGGGAAAGTTCTCCGTTCCTAGTTTGCCTATAGCTGGATCCTCCGGAACCACAAGAATCCTTAGTTATAATGGAATTCCAACTCAACACCTTTTGAGAGGAGTTGCCCTTTGGAGAGCACAGTACGATGAAAGTTGTAAGCTGTGTTCGGAGGGGACTTATTGTCTATCGTTGGCCTCTATGGTAAAATCAGTGGGGGCCTGGAGAGGCGATGGTTTACCCTGTGGCGGATGTCAGTGGTTCGAGTATACTTATCTCCAACTCATGAACTTAACCGATACAAAGCTATATAAATATATTAGCACCCAATTTTTTTGATTCGGTAGTTTGATCTATGGTTTATCATTCATGGACGTTGATAAAATCCTTCCATTTAGCAATACCTTAGGATGGCATAGCCTTAAAGTTAAGTTAAGGGCAAGGTTCAAATAAGAAAAGGCTTACGGTGGATACCCAGGCACCTAGAGACGAGGAAGGGTGTAGTAAACGATGAAATGCTTCGGGGAGTTGAAAATAAGAGTAGATCCAGAGATTCCCCAATAGGTCAACCTTTTGAACTGCTGCTGAATCCATGGGCAGGCAAGAGACAACCTGGCGAACTGAAACATCTTAGTAGCCAGAGGAAAAGAAAGCAAAAGCAATTCCCGTAGTAGCGGCGAGCGAAATGGGAGCAACCTAAACCGTGAAAACAGGGTTGTGGGAGAGCGATATAAGTGTCGTGCTGCTAAAAAAAGTGGTGGAGTACTGCACCCTAGATGGCGAGAGTCCAGTAGCTGAAAGTATCACTAGTTTACGCTCTCACCCGAGTAGCATAGGGCACGTGGAATCCCGTGTGAATCAGCAAGGACTACTTGCAAGGCTAAATACTCCTTGGTGACCAATAACGAAGTAGTACTGCGAGGGAAGGGTGAAAAGAACCCCAATCAGAGAGTGAAATAGAACATGAAACCGTGAGCTCCCAAGCAGTGGGAGGAGCCCAAGGCTCTGATTGCGTTCCTGTTGGAGAATGAGCCGGCGACTCATAGGCAGTGGCTTGGTTAAGGGAACCCACCAAAGCCGTAGCGAAAGCGAGTCTTCAGAGGGCAATTGTCACTACTTATGGACCCGAACTTGGGTGATCTATCCATGACCAGGATGAAGCTTGGGTGAAAATAAGTGGAGGTCTGAACCGACTAATGTTGAAGAATCAGTGGATGAGTTGTGGTTAGGGCTGAAATGCCACTCGAACCCAGAGCTAGCTGATTCTCTCTGAAATGCGTTGAGGCGCAGCAGTTGACTGGACATCTAGGGCTAAAGCACTGTTTCGGTGCGGGCTGCGAAAGCGATACCAAATTGAGGCAAACTCTGAATACTAGATATGACCTCAAAATAATAGGGGTCAAGGTCGGACAGTGAGATGATGGGGGATAAGCTTGATCGTCGAGAGGGAAACAACCCGGATCACCAACTAAGCCCCTAAATGACCGCTCAATAATAAAGGAGGTAGGGGTGTAGAGACAGCCAGGAGATTTGCCTAAAAGCAGCCACCCTTGAAATAGTCGTAATAGCTCATTGATAGAGTGCTCTTGCGTCGAAGATAAGCAGGCTAAGCGATCTGCAAGTCGTGGGATGTAAAATGCATCGGTAGGGAGCTTTCGCCTTAGGGAAAGCAACCGTTCAAGCCGGTGGACGAAGCGAAGCGAGAATGTCGGCTGAGTAATGCAAACATTGGTGAGAATCTAATGCCCCAAAAACCCAAGGGTTCCTCCGCAAGGTTTGTCCACATAAGCTGAGTCAGGGCCTAAGATCAGGCCGAAAGGCATAGTCGATGGACAACAGGTGAATATTCTTGTACTACCTCTTATTCGTCCCGAGGGACGGAGGAGGCTAGGTTAGTCGAAAGGTGGTTATCGGCTCAAAGCGCAAGGTGCCCCTGCTTTTCAAGGTAAGAAAGGGTAGAGAAAATGCCTCGAGCCAATGTTCGAGTACCAGGCGCTACGGCGCTGAAGTAACCCATGCTATACTCCCAGAAAAAGCTCGATTGATCTTCAACAAAAGGGTATCTGTACCCAAAATCGATACAGGTAGGTAGGTAGAGAATACCTTGGTGCGCGAGACAACTCTCTCTAAGAAAATCAGCAACATAGCCCCGTAACTTCGGGAGAAGGGGTGCCTTCTCACAAAGGGGGTCACAGTGACTAGGCCCGAGTGACTGTTTACCAAAAACACAAGTCTTTGCGAAGTTGTAACACCATGTATGGGACTAACGCCTGCCCAGTGTCGGAAGGTCTAGGAAGTTGGTAACCTGATAACAGGGGAGCCGGCAAACGAAGCCCCGGTGAACGGCGGCCGTAACTATAACAGTCTTAAGGTAGTGAATTTCCTTGTCAGTTAAGTTTTGACCCACTCGAAAGGCGTAATGATCTGGGCAATGTCTCGGAGAGAGGCTTTGTGAAATAGACATGTCTGTGAAGATGCGGACTACTTGCACCTGGACAGAAAGACCCTATGAACCTTCACTATTCGCTGGGATTGGCTTTGGGCTTTTCCTGCGCAGCTTAGGTGGAAGGCGAAGAAGGCCTCCTTCCGGAGGGGCCCGAGCCATCAGTAAGATATCACTCTGGAAGAGCTAGAATTCTAACCTTATGTCAGGACCTACGGACCAAGGGACAGTCTCAGGTAGACAGTTTATATGGGGCATAGGCCTCCCAAAAGGTAACGGAGATGTGCAAAGGTTTCATCGGCGCGGACGGAGATTGGTCCTCGAGTGCAAAGGCATAAGGGAGCTTGACTGTAAGACCCACCCGTCGAGCAAGGACGAAAGTCGACTTTAGTAATCCGATGGTACCAAGTGGAAGGGCCGTCGCTCAACGGATAAAAGTTACTCTAAGGATAACAGGCTGATCTTCCCCAAGAGCTCACATCGACGGGAAGATTTGGCATCTCGATGTCAGCTCTTCGCCACCTGGGGCTGTAGTATGTTCCAAGGGTTGGGCTGTTCGCTTATTAAAGCGGTACGTGAGCTGGGTTCAGAACATTGTGAGACAGTTCGATCCATATCTGGTGTGGGCGTTGGAGCATTGAGAGGACCTTCCCTAGTATGAGAGGACTAGGAAGGTCATACCTCTAGTGTACCGGTTATCGTGCCCACGGTAAGCGCTGGGTAGAGCATTACTTAATTTCAAAGTTCAACACTTAAACTTCTAGAAATAATAAGTAGAGCATTACTTAATTTAAAGTGGGTGTAATTTTATTTTAAATTTGTGGGAGATTCAACCCATTTTATCTATATATATATTTTTAATACTCAAAGTGTCAAGCATGACCATTAGAACACTCATGAATTTTATTGTGATGAAGCCATGGAGATAAAAAATCTCACAACAATTTGTATATTTATTTATTTATTTATTTTTATATAGTGCTAACGCTCTGTTTCGTATAATTTTAAATAGAATTTTACCAAAATTATAATTTCGTATAATTTGTTTGGGTGTTCATATGAGAGCTTTTATTAAAAATTATAAAAGTGCTTTAATAGACAAGTTTTTTAAAGTTATATTATGAAAGGAATAAAATAAGATTGTTAAATAAGTAAATAATATTTTAGACATTTTAATATTTTTAAAAAGTTTTTTAACTCTACTCTCAAAAGCCTAAAATTTGAGTTTCTATTAGTAAAGACAAAATAATTTATTTAATCTTCAAAATCTCTACTAAAAAATTAACTAATAAAAATTAAAAAAATTATGAAATTAAATAAGTATTTAAGTCTATTAGAAAAATTATCTAACTGAAAAATGAGCTTTTGTATTGGTTATTTATTCTTATAGGCTCAAATCAAACTCTAACTCAACCAGTTTCTAGAGGCACATTTGCATTCATAAATTGCAAATCCTTAAAAAAGTAAGACGAATTCTTTTTGACTTATTCATAAAATCCATCAGGATCATTTTTTAATTAGTGTGATTAATTTTTCATTAAGTAAATAAATAAAGTTTTTTTTGCCACGACTCCATGTGATGGCTGCGAATTGGTCACACTCACCCATAATATTAACATTCACCAACCATGTCATATTACTTTAATTAAAATAAATGCATAATAATGGGTCATATCACCTATAATATTAACATCTACTAACCATGTCATATATATATATAATAAAAGTATTTTTAAAAAAGTTAATTGATGAAATAAGTTTCTGCATTCGGCCAACTTTACAATTTATGATAACCTAACATAAGTCGCAACATAAAATAGGCATAATTATTTTTTAAATTATCTTGATCCAAGTAGTAGAGGTGATACAGATTATGTCGATGGCTTCGATTGATGACAGAGTATCGGCTAATGAGCTGGTTTTGGCTTTGCCATCCTACGGATATATACTTGGATTCCGGTGAATCCTGAGGACAACATTTTCAGCCTTATATTGTTGCTTACCTTCTATGTGTAAGGAAGAATTTTTGTTCTCCAATAAAAACTTCTGTTTTTCAGTATTAGATTTTCATTATGCATGGCCATTAGATTAGTATTATAGCTATGAACAATAAATATACTGAGCATTTCTTGGCAAATGATTAAGAATGTATTCTGCTGGAAAAATCGATCCTTTAAATTTGTTTATTTATTTTCTGAATGCAATCTATAAGCCAATTACTTTGAATCAATAAGTCCAATATTGTAGAAGCCTTATTGTAATTTTGATCACAATATTATCTGCTCCAACTTCAGAAACAAACTCGTTGATGTGTTTCTCATGCTTCCTCATCATGTGTTCATTTTTCTAAATGTACTGAGCATTTCTATTAGCAAAGCAATAAGCCAATCGCTTTGATACAAAAAGTCCAAATAATGCCGAAGCTTTTTTGCCTTTTCGGCCAGCCAGTTTAGTGAATTGGTAGCTGATCCAGATGTTACATGAAGAGACCTGAAACTGATTGCTTCTTAACAGGTTTAATTTTATGCCTTTGGTATTGCTTATATTTTGGAACAGTTTACTGCCCTGCTTTTTCTCTGCATACTTTATCCATTTATATTATCTTAACATAGTGACCTTGTTTTTGGGAAAAATGATATGTACATGTCAGTAAGAATGACATGATACATGAGCAAATGGGCGTTGATCTTTTTATCATCTTTCTTGTTGGCCTATAGATTTGATCGCCAATTTTCGGCGGTGTCTAATCGCATCGATACGGAATTTCCTATACCCTCCTATTTTCTTTGGTATAGTTGTAGTTAGTTTCCATACACTCTAAGGTTTAAAAAAATGATCACCAACGTCCCTAGATTTTTAAAAAATGATATCAAGACTTTCTTTTAACCATAATACCTTTTTACCTCTATTATCTAAAAAAAAAAATTAACTATAATATTTTATAATAAATAAGAATATAAAATTAAAATAAATGTAATAATATATACATTTTTAAAAAATTTAATATTTAAAAAATATTTTAATATTTTATAATCTATTAGATATATTTTATTTTATTAAAGTAAATTTTATAATAAATAGAATCATAATATTAAAATAAATGTATTAAAATTTAATTTATCTTGAATGTTAAGTAAAATAATAATTTTAACATATTAGTATGTGAGATTTTTTTTTCACTTGTAAAATGTATTTAATGCAAATATTTATTTAAAATCTAACAATAAATTAAAATATTTTCATAAAATAAATATAATAATTTACATATTTAAATTTATTAAAATACTAAAATATTTTAATATTATTATTTTATTACATAGATTACATTATTTAAATAATATTTTATTTATAAAAAAATTTAAAGTCAATTTTTGGAGGTAATAGAGGTAAATGGTATAATTATCAAACATTGCGGGTGTGTATGTTATTTTTTCTTTTTTTACAAGGACAAATTAAGACCTAGGCAGGAGCTTTAGAAATTGGTGTTTAATTATTCTTGCTATATTTTAATTTTCCATATAGAATAGCTACAATTTTAAGGGATTTTAGTATAATCAATGGATACAAATCTCACCTACTCAACCACCAAAGTCATAATCAACTAATTGCCTTTTAAATAAATGAGTGAAATTAATTGGTCAAACTTATATTTTTTTCTTTTTGTAAGTTCATTACTATGGATATATTTGGAATTGAGGTTGGACAGATGTAACTAAAAAGTTATAGTACTAAAGTATTTGATAAGCACTAGTTGTTGTAGGTTGAAAGCTATGTTGATATGATTTTTCACTTGAATAATGAAAAATTTATTATATCTTTAATAATTTTTTCAAAATTATTATAGTTGGAGGAGTGTGAAACAATCCTATAGCGCAGACTTCACAACAGAAGTTGAATATGTGGTTGCATCTGAGACTGCAAAATAAGCAGTATCCGCAAGTTTCTTAAAGATATTGAGGTGGTATTTGCTGCAAATGCACCACTTAAATTATTTTGTAATAATAGTGATGCAGTGGCTCAATAAAAAAAACTAAGGAACTACAAGAAACAAAAACACATTGAAAGGAAGTATCATCTCAAGGGATATAGAACAGAGAGATGATGTAGAAATTACTCAGATTGCGTCACAACAAAACTTGGCAGATCATTTTACTAACGCCATCCCTGGGAAACTTTTTGACTTGCATTTAGAGTTCATGGGCATGCGCGTGATGCCAAATATTCTTTGAGAGCTAGTTGGAAATTGTTGAAAAAATATACTCTTTAAAGTATATTTATATATTTATTGTAATAAATATATTTCTGATTAATAAAATAAATGAGTTATTTTATTCATGTATCTTTAATGCATTAATATTTTGAGAAAAATCTATTTAATCATATTATATGTATTTATGCGATCACCATGTGGATTCGTAGAAGACATAAATACAAGTTATCTTATGATTAAATAAATTAAGTTCGCAGTTGATAAATAAAGTTGAGCACTTTATTTAGCTATAGACTGTAATAAATTCATTGAGTGATTTGTCATAATCATGTATGAATTTATTGATGTAGTATGACTACATTAAACTGGATCACATATAAGATTTAATCAACCTAATAATAATTGTCAGACTTATTAAATCTCATAGGCATTGATTTGCTGTAATCTTAATCTTGAGTTAGTTATAATTTCATGATTGTATTTGTTATTTCATTTGAGTTACCAATGGAAACGACATACACATATAGTTAAGATTACCCGGTATCTTGGTGAGAGCAATTATAGGTATTGAAATTATAGATTAATAATACAGAATTTGTACGACACACCTCTTGATGAGTTTTCAATACTTGATCATAGAATTCTTTGGCCAGAGTACGTCAACATCAATAAGTATGTTGAAAATGATCATTAGAGAAAACCAGTAAGTATCAAGGAACAAGATATAATTAAATTGATTGGACAGTTGAGATATTAATTTAAATTAATGATGTGGTACAAAGGATTATGCAGTAAAGAAATCAATGTGGTTTGGGCAAATTATTATTCGAGCATATAATTATGAAAGTCAGTTCCAATCTTATAGTGGAGTAGAATTGAGAATTAAATAATTATATTTGTTTAATTACAAATTTAATTATTGTAGCCACTATTATATGTTCCCAAATGATCTCCGGGTTAGCTCATTTAATTGACAATACCATCACTGGACCCAAAAGCACGAAAACCTAATGTATTAGGTGAAAATCATAATTATAATATTTGTTAAGGCCTAGTATGTTATATTCAAGTGTAAAAGGGAGCTTGTGAGATTTTATAAGGTAGTCCCCTAGTTAGTTACACATTCTCTCCGCTTTTACGTAAGTTAAAAGATAGTATTTAATTTAAATATTTAAATATTTAAATTAAAAGAGGAATCCTATTTTTAAATTAAAATAATAATTCTAATCGTAACATACTAGAGTTTTTTATAAGATATTATAATACTTTTCATGTTGTCACAGTTTACTTGATACTTAATTTATCCCATGCAACAGCATCCTTTGTTTTTCTATGTTTTATCATATCCTCTTGTTCCTTATATTATAACAGGTAACTGGTGTTAGAAATGGTCAAGTGATTGATGAAATGAATTAGGTGTTTGATGAAATGCCTCTGTGAGCAGCCTCTGCCATAGCAGTGCTTGACTTTGCAATTGATTCGGAATAAAGGATTGTGCAAAACAAGTGTATATTTTACTTTGTAAAGTTCAGCGTTGCACACTTATCAGGTTGAATTATGCATAGCCATTAGTTTAATATTACAGCTGGCTGAGCATTTCTTGGCAAATAATTAAGAATGTATTTCTATATGCATTATTTATGATGAATACTATACAAATCATATAAAGCACAAACTAATTGACAGTTCATCGACGGAGTCTGATAAATTAACTATAAAATGATCATCTTTAGATTCAAAAAGTGTTTGAGAATATTAAAAAAAAAAATTGTGCATATTTCCAGAGAAAGCAAAGAAGTTGATTTGCATTTCAATAATTATCAAACTAGTTAAAAGAATTAATGATATGGAAATAAAAACATTTTTTATCTCAATCTGTAATTTTGTATGATGTATTATTTCATGATTTTTTAATAATTATTCTTCAGTTTGACTTATTTACTACTTTAAAAAGGGTCTCTATGAATTATGAATTAAAAATGTTATAAGTAGCAGTTCATAGATGGTAGAACAGCAGGTGTTTGAGGGAATGAGTTAGATGTTCGACGAAATGCCTCTGTCGACAGCCTTATCCTGAACGTCAACATCAAGAACCTGTACAGCAAGTATTGACATGGCACCTGACGCAGCAGAAACTAAAGATTCAAGATAAGGATGATTCAGCATAAAGAACTGTACAAAACAAGTGTAAATTGTCCTTTGTGAAGTTCATTGAATAATGTCCATTAGATTGAATTACGCATAGCCATTAGATTTTTCTTGATCATAATATTTTGATCACATGAAATGAACTTGTGGTTGACTGACTTGTCAACTTGTAGCCGTGGAATTATAGTGCAGGTCAATGAAAATGGTCTCTCTACTCTATTTGCAGGAATCAGTCAAGACATTGAGATCAAATTATATGTAATTCAATTTAATTAATAGTATAATTCACTCAGTATCATTTTTACTATCTTGTAAATTGGTTAAAATGCAAAAAGTCTCTTTGAATTGCTAGCCTTCTCATCCAATAGCATATAGACAATTATTTAACACATGACAAGAGTTTAAACTATGTAACAACAATACAAATGTATACATCCTTATTAAGGATTATTTAACTTAAATCTTTTATATATAATTTGCGATATTGACTTCATGTCATCAAATTGTCAATAAAATCAAATTGTGGATGATTTCATGTAAGGTTGATGGGTTGACATCATTAAATGCTAATTTTTATTTGATCAATGACTTAAAAATTATGAGATAGTAAAGAAGATAACTAATAAAAAAAATTAAATATATAATAAATTAGTTATTGGGTATTTATTCATAGTTATAATAAACAGATGTACATTTTTTAAATTATACATTATTTATGTTTTTCCTAATAAAGACTAATAATGAATAACTAATGATTAAACAATATTATTAAATAATATTATCAATTATACCTCTTTACTATTAAAGTTTCTAATATAAAATTTATATATAAAAAAAATCTTAGTAGTAAGTGTTTGGGTAAATATCAGACAGGCCCCTCGAAGCCCTTCCAGCTCGAGCAAGACACCCCGGGGACAGCCTAGCTCGAGCAGAAGTCAGGATGTCAAAGCTGGTCAAGGTCGAGAGCTGAGCCCTCCTTGCCTGCTCGAGGTCGTCCCTCAGGTCAAAGCCGGTCAAGGCCGAAAACCAAGCCCTCCTTGCCTGCTCGAGGCCGTCCCTCAGGTCAAAGCTGGTCAAGGTCGAGAGCCGAACACATCTCTCCTGCTCGCAGGGATCGACGAGCGCAGCCGGCAAAACCCGACCCAGGGCAACCGACCCGTTTTCTCAGAATCCTGGCACACCTTTTGATGTCTGACAAGGGTCCCACATGGTGGAGTGGTGATACTGTTGTCGGTGGCCGGCACGTGCCTCCAAGGCGTCATCATTCCATGCGCACTTGCCCGACATGGTGATCTGGCCACGTGAATCGGGTTAAGGGGACAGCCGCTCATCCCTAGGGAATATTCAGCCGAACCCGGCTGTCAGAAGGACCCAGATACCACTAGCGTGGGAGTGGACAGCCTGGAAAGGAAAAGAGCGGGAAAAATGGAGTATAAAAGGAAACGAAGGGGAACGTTACAAAGGTTGGACTTTCGAATTCAGAAAAAGGTTGAAGAATTTGACTCAAAGGTTGGATTTTTTGATACAGAAAGAGAAGTTGGATTCTCTGTAACTTGACACAGGTTCTTCCTTTCCAAATTTCTCTCATCTGACTTTCTCTAAAAAACACCATTTACATCCAAAAAGGGGGGGCGAAATAATACCCCTTTCATCTTTCCGGTCTCCCTCACTAAGGGAGATACCAAAAAAGAGAAACCCGATTACTGACTTGAGCGTCGGAGGGTTTTCGCCGGGAAACGCCCGGCGACCCCTGACCCGGTTTTCTGTGAGTGCAGGTCCGGGAAATCACTGTTCTGAAGAAGACAGCGGAATCGGACAAAGGAGGCAATCCTGCTCGAGCTTATCGCGAGCAGAAGGATCGGCATCTTGCTTAAAACCGCGAGCGAAGGTTCGAGACGTTCCTTAGCGAGTCGTTTGGAGGTACTTGTTGGAAGGTTGAAGCACTCGTTGAGGCACGCGGAAAAGTCGCATCAACAGAAGATAATTATTAATTAGAGAGATACCTTAAAATCTTGATTGATTAGAGTATTATTAGAGAAATAACTAAAAATGGTGTCCATCTAAAATATAGTGCACCATTAAACAACTGCCTAATTTCCTAATAAAATTATATAAATATTTAATTGATTATTTATAAAATATTTTATATAATAATCAAATGATAAATGACATGAATGATAAATAACCAAACCAAATTACTCACGCTTCTACCACGCTTCTTCCGTGGCAGAAACGCAGCTTGCGCGGTCGTGTTTTAGCGGTCGCTATACTGAATTATTTTTACTTTTTTCAACAATTATGAGCAAATTAGCATAAATTGTGATGGGTTTGCTTATGCTAAATGGATTAAGTCACTTTCATGTGGCATAAATGGGGCAATTTCGGTGGTGGTGTTGGGCCATCACTAGCTGAATTATCATTGGTTCATCGTGCATGGTGGGTCAAGCAAATAACCCAACCAATTACTCATGCTTGACTTGAACGGCAGAGACGCGTGGATTGGGTGGTGGTGTTTTGGTCGTCACTAGCTGAATTATTGGTGCATGTTGGTGTTTTGGTCGGCAAAGCTTTGTTTCTGTGTACACCATTTCACGTTGCATTGATCTCACTCTTGCTTGCTCTTACTCTTCATTCGAAAACCACAACCACAAACTTCAGAACTTGGCTTATGATGTTGAAGATGAAGGGAAAATAAACTAGGTTTTTCAATTTTCAATTAAAACCTTTTTAGGACCGATCTCATACAACATATAAGAATTAAGTAATGTAGAAATTCATACCTTGATATTTTGAGAAGATGAACAATTGAGAGTTGTAGATCTGCCTCCAAACGATCTTCCAGGCTATGACTCAAGTTTGATCAACACTGGACGTGTGGCGCTCTGCTTCACCACTCCCAATTGCAACTCGGCTCCTCTTAGATGCCTTCTTTATTTTTCTTATAATCCCGGGTTCTCCTCTTCTTCTCAATTTAAGAGTATAAAGCTCCTTTTATAATATCTTATGAAAACCCTAGCATGTTAGGATTAGGATTTCTATTTAAAATAGAATTCCTCTTTTAACTATCTCTCCACTTACCTAAAAGTGGAAGGAATGTGTAACAAACTAGGAGACCACCTTGTAAAACATTACAAGCCCCCCATTTACACTTTAATATAACATACTAGGCCTTAACAAATATTATAATTATAATTTTCATCTAATATGCCGCTTTTCTTGCTTTGGGTCCAGATGATGGTGTTGTCAATTAAATGAGCTAACCTGGGATCATTTGGGAACATACAATAGTGGCTACAATAATTAAATTTGTAATTAAACAAATATAATTATTTAATTCCAATTCTACTCCACTATAAGATTGAACCGACCTCCATAATTGTATGCTCAAATATAATTCGCCCAAGCCACATTGATTTCTTTATCGCACAATCCTTTGTACCACATCGTTAATTTAAATTGATATCTCAACTCGTCCAATCAATTTAATTACATCTTTTCCTTGATACTTACTCGGTTTTCTAATGATCATTTTCAACATACTTATTTATGTTGAGACACTCTGCCAGAGAATTTCTATGATCAATATCGAAAACCCATCAAGAGATGTGTCGTACAAATTCTATATTGTTAATCTACAATTTCAATACTTGTAATTGCTCCCACCAAGATACCGGTAATCTAGACTACATGTGTATGTCATGCCCATTGGTAACTCAAATGAAATAACAACTACAATCATGAAATCATAACTAACTCAAGATTAAGATTACAAGAAATCAATGCCTATGAGATTTAATAAGTCCGATAGCTTATTACTAGGTTAATTAAATCTCATATGTGATCCAGATTCAATGTAGACAAACTACATCAATAAACTCATATATGATTAAGACAAATCACTCAATGAATTTATTACAGTCTATACCTAAATAAAGTGCCCAACTTTATTTATCAATCATGAACTTAACTTATTTAATCATAAGATAACTTGTATTTATGTCTTCTGCGAATCCACATGGTGATCGCGATAAATACATATAATATGATTAAATGGACTTTGCTCAAAATATTAATGCAACTCAAAATATCTGAATAAATATTTGAAATATTTTATTAATCGAAAATCAATATGCTTTAAAGAGCACATAATCCCAACAGAAGACATACCGGATCAGTTTGAAACTGAAGCTTTGCGGAGGAAATTGGTGCTTCAAAAAGTTTATAATTACTCTTAATTATAAGTTTTTAATTTTTTTTGTTTTATGCAAATGAAATAATAATAACAAAAGCACGTAGTGATGCTTGTAACATACAACATATAGTGATGGCAGCAGCAGCCACCTCAGATGGCAGCAATAAGGACAATGGATGACGTGGCGTTGGCTCCTGATAACCCGGCAGCGAGGGCAAAGGGCACGGTGAGACCATCGGATACCCCGATGGTGACTTCACGCACGATCTCGCCGGCGTTTAAGTGTTTCTCTTTGGTGCTGGTTAAGAAGGGTCTGCTTCTCTGTCTTCATGTTCACCATTTGAATTCAATTGAATTGATTTCAACGCCATGGTTGGATTTGTATGTTAAGTTATTAAAAGAAAAAGTAGAGAACATTTGGCCTGTGTGCAGGAAATGCATGAAAGAAAAAAAGAATGGTTGTATTAGTTCTAATATCGAAATGGTGAGCAATCACTACTCTGCTTTGCATTGGAAGAGGAAATGCAAATCCTCACCATTTTCCTCAATGGTGAACAAATTTTCTTTCAGGAAATCTTTCATTGACCCCTCAACAAAAACGGCCAGGTTTTATGGGTTAATGGCTTCCAGGGCCTGGATCTTTCTTGGCTTTTTGCAAACACAAGCTCTGATATATTATATATGGGGATTCTCTTTGAAGAATCAGAAGCCAAAAATACAAGCCAGCCTCAGCTGATTCTGAACTGTTCAAAGTACACTGGCTTCAGACTCAACAAGTTTTCCTTTAGATTCAATACAAAAGTACTTGAATTGGATTCGTGTCATGGCATTTGGCTACCGCATTTCTACTGGAGATCATGCAGCTTTGTATGATCCATATAGTGGAGTTAATACAGATTATGGCATAATTAAGGGCTTGGATTGATGGCGGAGTGTCGGCTGATGAGCTGGTTTTGGATTCTGGTGAATCCTGAGAATAATGGCATTGATGCACCAACAAAAGGGCCGGCAATTATGGATGCTTGAGACATGATCTATAAGGCATCATAAGTTACATTGAGAAGACATTATTAAGGTTTCTCATTTCAAGCAAAGGAAGCTGCTTGGCTATGTTGCGTGGTAGTGAAGAAAATTTGGGTGCTCTATAAACAAGTTTTTATGATTTTGGTATTGCTTATATTTTGGAACGGTTATTGCCATACTCTGCTCTTTACCTGTACACTTTATCAATTTATATTATCTTAATTTATTGACATTCATTTAACAAGGACAAAGTAAGGCCTAGGGAGGAGCCTTAGAATTTGGTATTTAATTATTCTTACTATATTTTAATTTTCCATATAGAATAACTACAATGTTGGGGGACAGATTGATTAAATCCCCTAATTGTATGTATCTTTTGATTTTCACAAATATATATTTTTTTTCATATTGTCTTAATTTACTTAAAAGGAATTCTTATTATTGTCATTAGTGATATCTATGATAAAAAACCAAATTACTCATGCTTCTCTAGTGGCAGAAATGGTGGGGCAGCTGAATTATTGGTGCTTGTTATTTTGACCAATTCCACATTGCATTCTCTTGCTTGCTTTACTCTTCATTCACAAATCACAATCACAAACCAGACTTGTTCAATATCGGCAGACTTTCTCTTCTTCAATTATCATTAAATAATAGTACTTAAGAAGAATAATTTAATTTTATTTTAATAAAAGGGTAATATATATCAGAGACTTAGTTCAAAAGAAAATATGCAGTTTAGATGGGACTTTTTTTTTTTTTAATAAAAAGGGCTCGAACTCTTGTTCTCAACTTTATGAGTGCAATGGCTCTTCCACTAGATTATAAGTCCATTGGTAGTTTAGATGGGACTTAGACCAGCTAAGAACAAGCTTAATTAGTTACTGCATCCAAAGCTAAATTTCAACATCTTATGACAAAGTCAAAAATTTGGACTTGGGTAAAATATTTTACATTGTTGTACGGAAGCGCAGGTTGAGCAGATTACCAATTGATGGTAACTGTGACTTCTAGAAAAACTTAAATGTGGTGTAAAAAATTTCAAAGAAAATTGACACAATAATTTATGTGGTTCGGCGTAAAGCTTACATCCACGGGCAAAAACTGGAAGATAATTTTACTAATAAATAAGAATTTACAAATTGGGAAAAACTCATAAAAACCCGATACCCCAATACACCCAAATGAATTCTCCTAGCACTCAAGTGGAAGCTCTCTCAACTCTCTCAATTGCTTCACTTGCAATTACTCTCAATTTTGGGATGCCTTAACAAATGAAGAACAATAGCTATTTATAGGAATGCATGATAGCACTATTTCACCAAACCTTTAACATTGTCAAAGTTTGTTTGGTGATTACCTAATTTTTAGCCAAACTTTGAACAATTTGGCTTTGAACAATTTTGGCCAAACTTTGAACATGTGCTTTGCCAAACTTTGAACAATTTAGCTTTGAACAATTTTGGCCAAACTTTGAACATGTGCTTTGATTTGAATTTTTCAACAATTCTCAACCTCGGTGAAGATTTATCCAAATCTGAGCCGACTACCAACGAACCATCATTCCCAAAGTGGCTGCATCTTTGTGACTGCCTATGTACCCAAAATTTGTGATTAAGCCAACCGTAGTTCAAATATTACTGAATTTCCTTGTATAAAATGATCCTCCAATCTCTACCTTTCTCACTGTTTTAAACTTTTAGGATATTGATCAAGTTTAGACAATGCTCAAACTTGATCGTTGTTACCACCTTGGTCAACATATCTACGGGATTCTCTGCAGTCTTGATTTTCTGAAGAAGAATCTTCCCTTAATCAATAATTTCCCGCACAAAGTGAAATCGTACGTCAATATGTTTCGTACGCGCATGATAAACTTGATTCTTTGCTAAGTGAATAGCACTTTGATTGTCACAATACAAGTTAACATGCTCTTGGATCAATCCCAAGTTTCCAAGCAAGCCTTGTAACCAAACAACCTCTTTAATAGCCTCCATAATTGCCATATACTCGGTCTCTGTGGTTGATAATGCAACTGTAGACTATAGTGTAGACTTCCAACTAATTGGCCCTCTAGCAAGAGTAAATACATATCTGGTGGTTGATCATCGTTTGTCCATATCACCGGCATAATCAGAATCAACGTACCCAATCACACCTTGACCTAGTGTGTCTTTTCGTTCAAACAGTAAACCAACATCAATGGTTTTCTGAATGTATCGTAGAATCTATTTCACAGCTTGCCAATGTCCTTTACCAGGATTATGCATATATCTGCTCACCATACTAACTGCTTGTGAAATGTCAGGCCTTGTACACACCATTGCATACATCAAGCTACAAACTGTATTTGAATACGGAACTTGCAACATGTATTCTTGTTCCTCATCTGTTGAAGGAGATAGTTGTGCAGAAAGCTTGAAATGAGAAGTCAATGGGGTACTTACAGATTTTGTCTGATCATTCATGCCAAACTGTTGTAATACCTTCTTCAAATATTGCTTCTGAGACAAGCTGACTTTACCACGAGCTCTATCTCTGCATATCTCTATGCCAAGAATCTTCTTAGCTTCACCTAGATCTTTCATCTCAAATTCTTGATTGAGTTGAGTTTTCAACTTCTCAATCTCATCTTTGTTCTTAGATGCTATTAGCATATCATCGACATACAAGAGCAAATATATGAAAGATCCTTCTTGTAGCTTGTAAAAATACACACAATGATCAAATTTTATTTCTTGTGTACCTTTGCCCTTTCATAAACCGATCAAATCGCTTGTACCACTGCCTTGGAGATTGTTTCAATCCATAAAGCGACTTTGTCAATTTGCAAACCCAATTTTCTTTTCCAGCAACTCTAAATCCATCTGGCTGAGTCATGTAGATTTCCTCTTCCAAATCACCATGCAAGAATGCAGTTTTCACATCAAGTTGAACTAGCTTCATATCATATTGCGCAACAATGGCTAGCAAAATCTGAATAGACGAATGTTTCACAACTGGAGAAAATACCTCATTGTAGTCTATTCCTTCTTTCTAAGCGTAACCTTTCGCTACCAATCTAGCGTTGTATCGAATTTTATCCTTACGAGGAAATCCATCCTTTTTTACATATACCCATTTGCACCCAATTGCCTTTTTGTCTTTAGGCAGTGTAACTAACTTCCAAGTTCCATTTTTTTGAAGGGACTGCATTTCTTCATCCATTGCTTGCTTCCACTGTACATTTTCAGGGCTATTTACTGCTTCTCTGTAAGTGGAAGGAACATCACCATCTACAATTGGAAGTGCATAGGCCACCATATCAACAAAGCGAGCAGGTCTACGAATCTCTCTCCGCGGCCTTCTATATGCAATTGAATCTTATTGCTCTAAAGGTTCCTGAGTCAGAGCCTCTTCTTCATCTTCAGTTGATTGAGAATCATCTGCCTCTTCAACACTAGCTGGATTAACTTTAACCTTTCCAAGCTCCACATGCTGCGGAGTACTACTGGTGTTGTCATCCTTTTGTGAATCCTTTTGTTTTAACATGACTAATTCATCAAAAGTCACATCTCTGCTGAAAATGATCTTCTTTGTATCTGGACACCATAAACGGTATCCTTTTACTCCACCAGTTATACCCATGAACAATGTTTTTTTCGCTCTTGGGTCTAACTTAGATTCCTTTACATGATAATAAGCGAGTGGAACCAAAGACATGTAAAGTATCATAATCGATGAGCGGGTTTACTAGATCCACATTTCCATGGATGTTTTGCCCTCAATTGCAGCTCGATGGCAAACGATTAATTAGATGGCACACATATACAATGACCTCAACTTCAAAATTCCTTGCCCAATCCAGCATTGGACAACATACACCGAACTTTCTCCAGTATAGTTCGGTTCATGCGTTTTGCCAACCCATTCTGTTGTGGTGTACCTCGAACAGTGAAGTGTCGTACAATGCCCTCATCTCGGCATACTTGTAAAAATGGATCATTCTTGTACTCACCACCATTATCTGAGCGAAGTCTTTTAACCTTTCGACCAGTCTGAGTTTCGACCATCTTCTTCCATTTCAGAAATATACTCAAAACTTCATTTTTGTTCTTCATCAAATACACCCATACTTTTCTTGAATAATCATCAACAAAAGTAACAAAATAGTGCATACCTCCCAAAGAAGCTACTCTGGTAGGTCCCCACACATAACTGTGAACATAGTCCAGAATCCTTTTTGTATTGTGAATTGCTGAACCAAACTTTACTCTTGTTTGCTTGCCCAGAATACAATGTTCACAAAATTCCAATTTGTAAGAATTTGCATATTTCAATAAGTCTTGCTTAACCAAAGTCTGCAAAGCTTTTTCACCGGCATGTCCCAAACGCATATGCCATAACTTGGTTGCCTCTGAATCTGCATCCTTTCTCGAAACTGTTTATGCTGTTCCAATAACTGTACTCCCTTGGAAATAGTACAAGTTATTCCTTCTTGTGCCCTTCATCATCGTCAGTGCATTAGCTACTACCTTCAAGAACCCATCGCTCATAGTGATTGTAAGCCCTTTGGATTCTAGGACTCCTAATGAGATGAGATTTTTCTTTAAGCTTGGTACATAGCGAACTTCTGTCAAGACTTGGATTGAGCCATCATGATTCTTCAATTGGATTGAACCTATTCCCATGGTTTTACAAGCATTGTCATTGCCCATAAAAAAAACTCCACCATCTAGCTCATTGAAGCTAGAAAACCAGCCCTTATTAGGACATATATGATAAGTACAACCCGAATCCAAAATCCACTCATCTGATTGACATGTCAACGTCATGCCAACCAGACTAAATTCTGACTCCTCATCATGCACTGCTACACATGCATCATAAATAGCCTTGTCCTTTTGTAACTTAGGACAATTCATTTTCCAATGCCCTTTCTCGCGACAAAAAGCACATTCATCTTTGGTAGGCCTACCTTTAGATTTGCCTCTTTTTCCAAGTTTGCGGCTTTGTGAACGACCTCTTGCTGTCAATACTTTTACAACTGTATCTCTGTAATCCTTTTTATCTTTCTTTCTGGTCTCAGCATTATACAGTGCACTACATACAGCATCAAATGTGACACTGTCCTTCCCATGAAACAAAGTGGTAGTAAGATGGTCATATTCATCAGGAAGCGAATTCAACAGCAACAATGCCTTATCTTCATCTTCAAATTTCTCATCCAAATTTAGCAAATCTGCTAATATTTTATTGAATGAGTTCACATGGTCATTCATCGACATACCAGGTGCATACGTGAATCGATAGAGTTTTCTTTTTATATAAAGCCTGTTTTCAAGGCTTTTCTTCATATATTTTTCTTCCAATGTCTTCCACAAATTCTTTGCTGATGTCTCCCTCATGACAGAGTATTTTTGGTCTTTAGCCAGACATAGGCGAATAGTATCACATGCCTGTCTATTGATTTTTGTCCACTTCTTGTCATCCATCTTTTCAGGCTTTTCTTCTAGAGCGAGATCCAGCTCTTGCTGACATAAGATATCCAACACCTCACATTGCCACATACCAAAATTATTGGTACCATCAAATTTCTCCACTTCAAACTTTGCATTAGTCACAGTAGTCCTTGCTGACGAAGATGATGACGACGCTTCTGCCATCTTTCTCAACCTCAAATAATCAGTGCCTTCAATAACTATTCACACTTGAAAAACAGTCTCTATGATGTTTATTTCGCGTGAATAAATGCACCAGGAAAGTTCCCAAGAGAATGGAGGGGTCACAATGGTCCCACTTAAAACCCAGACTCCTTAGACTCTTATCGTCTTGTTGACAGAACTTTCCTAGACATGCAAATATACACACTACTTACAATAGACTGTTCTCCAAGTACAAATGGTCGTATCTAGTACCGTATCTATGAATAGTATCGTATACCCCAAGTACGAACCTTCGGCTCTGATACCAATTGTTGTGCGGAAGCGCAGGTTGAGCAGATTACCAATTGATGGTAACTGTGACTTCTAGAAAAACTTAAATGTGGTGTAAAAAATTTTAAAGAAAATTGACACAATAATTTACGTGGTTCGGCGTAAAGCCTACATTCACGGGCAAAGACTGGAAGATAATTTTACTAACAAATGAGAATTTACAAATTGGGAAAAACTCATAAAAACCCGATACCCCAATACACCCAAATGAATTCTCCTAGCACTCAAGTGGAAGCTCTCTCAACTCTCTCAATTGCTTCACTTGCAATTACTCTCAATTTTGGGATGCCTTAACAAATGAAAAACAATAGTTATTTATAGGAATGCATGGTAGTACTATTTCACCAAACCTTTAAAATTATCAAAGTTTGGTTGGTGATTACCTAATTTTTAGCCAAACTTTGAACAATTTTAGCCAAACTTTGAACATGTGCTTTGATTTGAATTTAATTGAATTTTCCAACATACATAATAATCATATGATAACTAATCCGACTAATTACCCATGCTTTACTTTAACGGCAGAAAGAATGGTGGTGTTTTGGTTGTCGCTAGCTGAATTATTTGGTGCCGATAAAACATAAAAAACCCAACGACAATTAAAGCTTTGTTGTCGTGTACACCATTTCCACATTGCATTCTCTTACTTGCTTTACTCTTCACAAACCAAAATCACATACTAAACTTTGCTCAATTTCAACAGATTTTTTCTTCTTCATTTTCCATAATTTACCCTGTTTCCTTCAACAGCAACAAAAAAATGTCAATCATCGGAAATGCGGTGCTTACTGCGTCATTGGAGTTGCTGATAAAAAAGCTGGCTTCACAGGGACTTGAGCTGTTTAAACAGCATGAGAAGTTGAAGGCTGATTTCATGAAATGGAAGGACAAAATGAAGATGATCCAGGCAGTGCTTGCTGATGCGGAGGACAGGCAGACAAAGGACAAGTCAGTTAAGAAATGGCTCGACATGCTACAGAACTTGGCTTATGATGTCGAAGACATACTGATGACTTCGCAATCTCGCGATGAGCAATTGTGGGTTCGATGCACGGTGGTAACAATCCATCCCTTTCTCTTGGGAAAGGACGGGTGCATCGAGAGAAGCCTTAGACGGGCGATCCCGCCGCGTCTAGTAAACCAGATGAATGGTTTCCGCATTTCTTCGGGCTTGGGTGGCGCCATGCGATGGGACGCCAAGGTCGGAGGCTTCGCAGCTTGCTCCAACTCCATTTGATGATCCACCTCTGCTCAGGAGGAAGCTTCTTCGAAGTCATGGAGGCATCACGTCCTTGAACTCCTCGAGGACGGATTGTATGGATGGAGGGACTTGGGCTGCGAGCACTTGCTGAATTTTCCCCTCGTTAAGCTCCCTGGATGGAGACCAAGAAGCTTGGGTCCTTCTTGAAACCCTTCTTGAATTGCATGGCGGAGAGGGTCTTCTCCTGACTTGCCCCGCCTCGTAGAAACCATGCATGCCTTGCTCCCGCCGAGGATGCTGAGGGAGTTCGTGGTCGGAAGAGGGAAGGCATGGACTTGGTCGAAGAACTCCATGCCAAGGACCATCTTGAAGTCATCCATCGGCACGATTGAGAAATTGAGCTTTCCGCTCCATGTGCCAAGTGCAACGTTAACTCCATGTGCGGTGCTCGCAATGGGCTTGGAGGGTGAGTTCACCGCCTTCATCGTACCTCCTTGTCTTGAGGTTCTAAGGCCCAGGCGCTGGCCTCATCCTCGGATACGAGTTGTGTGTGGCTCCGTGATCCAACAATGCGCGAACGGTGTGGCCGCTTATCTGCTGGCTACATACATTAGCCCTTTCTTGAGTGCCGATTGAGGGTCGCCGAGTGCGCCAAGTCTTTGGATCGAACCCATGCTGGGTCGGGGTTCATCCGATGATGGGTGTAGAAGTGCCCTTGAGCTGGGCAGCGAGGGCATTCAGCGACTTCTTCTCCGGACAGTCAGCGTACCCAATGAGGCCCGCTGTAAATGAAGCATGGGCTGCGGGCTTCGAGCTTCCTTCTTGCCTCCGATTTTGCTTGCCCGCTCTTGCCGCTTGGAGGCTTTTTCTGCCCCAATCCTTGCGATTCTGCCCTTGTCCTTGCGATTCTCTCCCACTTTTGCCCTGGCTAGGCCTTCTCTCCTGGATTGGGTGGAGTACTCGTGCAGCGACTCACGCGGTGGCAATAGCGTCGTCAAGTGTTTGACGCCACGCCGGTCGAGTCTCGCGCTTGGCCCAATCCTTGAGGCCATCTTGAAAGTAGAAGAGTGAGTCTTTATCGGACATGTCGCTGATCTCGAGCATGAGGGTAGTGAACTCGCTGACGTAGTCGTGGATCGCCACCCGCTTGCTCGAGGCGACGTAGGCGTGTTCTCGCCTCTTCGGCATTGCTTGGGGCAAATTGCTTTGGAGTTCTTGCTTGAAGTCTGCCCATGTGTTGATGGCGCAGATGCCTTTGCCCATTTCGCCATGCTTGCGACGCCACCATAGTTGTGCAGCGCCTCAAGGAACGTGGGTGCAAGTGCCCACCTTTGATGCCTCATCTCTCACACCCATGGCATCGAGTATTGATCCAGCCCGAACAGGAAGTTGTCCACGATGGTTGCATTCCGTGTGCCATCGTATGTGTCGGGCTTTGGCACGTCAATGCGCCGCGCATCACTCATGCTTGTAGAAGCTTGGCCAGCGGAGAGTGTGCGCTTGTGGCATGCCCAATCTTCGCGGACTTCCTCTACTTCCATGCGGACAGCGCAGCAGCTCGCCTTGCACGAGTCGCTGGAGTTTCATCAACTCCTCGTGGAATACTTGAATTCCCTCGAGGGTGTTGGCTTGCTCTTGCATGAGGGACTTCGATGCCACCGTGAAGTCCGGCATATTCGCCTCGAGGCCGCCAACCCTTTCCTCCAATGTTTCGAGGGTGTCCTCGAATGACGGACATTGTTGTTTCCAACGTAGCTAATCGTGGGCTCCAAAGCATCGACAGATGCGGCCTTCGACTTGCTTCGAAGTCTTGGCCTCGCCCGCGAGTGTCATCGCGGCCCCGCTTGGTTCCGGATATTCTCCACACCATGAGCAGCTTCTGCGTCAAGCTTGAGGTTGGAAGGTTGGCCATTGCTAGAATGCGTGTGTGCAAACCGTAGCTCGATACCACTTGTCACGGATGGGTGTTTTGCGCAGCAAACCCGCGGCGGCACTTAGACAACCTTGTCTGGATGTTGCTAAGTAAGCCTTTGCGCTTCTCGATAGCTAAGCCAAGAGGTTCCCGAAATGCTAAAGAGAAGGAGAAGCTAGCGAGCAATGTAGCCAAATGCGGAAATTGTATTACTCAAGAGAAACTTACAAGAGAGCTTACAAGTGTTTGATGCTTTGCTTGGATGCTTGGATGATTACAATGCTTAGAGATCACCTCTATTTATAGCAAAGCTTGGCTAGTTCTAGAGAATTCTATGTACATGTGTCTAAACCTAGACCGTACAAGTGTCACAAATCTAGGCTATGTACAAAAGTGCTAGAGTTTGCTAGAATGTTCTAGAATCGGGCCAAGCTAGCACATCTTGGCTCATTCTCTTGGGCCATTACGGGCTGGAATCATTAATTTTGGTGAATGAAGCTAAAGTTTGGTGAATGAAGCTAAAGTTTATGGCAGGGAAAAAGATAAGGACGCGATTGTTGAATTGTTGTTGAGGGATGATTTAAGAGCTAATGATGGATTCTCTGTTATTTGTATTAATGGAATGGGCGGCATTGGGAAGACAACTCTTGCTCAGCTTGTCTATAACGATGATCGAGTGCAACGTCATTTTCAGATCAAAGCATGGACTTGTGTCTCTGAGGATTTTGATGTTTTCAGGGTAACAAAATCAGTCCTAAAGTCCATTGCTAATGATCAGAGCAAGGATGATGATGATTTAAATTTGCTTCAACAGAAACTGAAGAAGCAATTGTCCGGAAAGAAATTTTTGCTCGTTTTGGATGACGTTTGGAACGAGAATTACAATTATTGGAGCATTTTGAGCTGTCCCTTTGGAGTTGGTGCACCCGGAAGTCAGATTGTTGTCACAACTCGCAATCTAGGCGTTACAGAAAATATGACGACTGATCCACCATATCAATTGAAAGAGTTGTCAAATGATGATTGTTTGTGTGTGCTCACTCAAATCTCCTTGGGGGCTATGGATTTCAACATGCATCCATCCTTAAAGGAAGTTGGAGAGAAGATAGTGATGAAATGCAAAGGATTGCCTTTGGCTGCAAAAACTCTTGGTGGCCTTTTACGCTGCAAAAAGGACCCCAGAGACTGGGAATATGTGCTCAATACTAACGTATGGGATTTACATGAGGATAAATGTGATATTATACCATCCCTAAGAGTTAGCTACCATTTTCTTCCTCCACAATTGAAACAGTGCTTCGCATACTGCTCACTGTTTCCAAAAGATTATGAATTTCAAGAAAAGGAGATCATTTTATTGTGGACGGCTGAAGGTTTCTTGCACCAAGAAAACAATGGAAGGAAAATGGAAGATTTAGGTAGTGAATTCTTTCGGGAGCTACATTCAAGGTCATTCTTCCAAAAGTCAAGTAAAGACACATCTCGATTTGTGATGCATGATCTAATCAATGACCTTGCACGGTGGGCTGCAGGGGATATATACTTCAGAATGGAGGATAGCTTAGAAGGTGAAAATCGACAAAATTTTTCTCAAAATCTTCGTCATTTTTCGTACATTCGTGGAGATCATGATGACGAAAAGAAGTTAAAGTCCATCTGTGGTGTGGAACATTTGCGAACCTTTTTACCAGTAAAGTTGTCAGATTGCAGGGTCGATTATTTAGCTTTGAGTGTTCTTCAAATGCTGTTGAATCTCCCATGCTTAAGGGTCTTTTCTTTGTGTGGGTACTATAACATCTCAAAGCTACCAAATGAAATTGGAAATTTGAAGCATTTACGCTTTCTAAACTTATCCAGAACTGGAATTCAAATTTTGCCTGAGTCAATTAACTCACTGTATAACTTGCATACAATTTTGTTGGAAGAGTGTCCTCAGCTCAAGAAGTTGTGTAAAAACATGGGAAATCTGGCAAAATTGCATCATCTAAGAAATTCTAATGCTGATTCATTGGAAGAAATGCCGAAGGGATTCGGTAAATTGACTTATCTCTTGACGTTGGGTAGATTTGTTGTGGGAAAAGACAATGGTTCTGGACTACGAGAGTTAAAGTCTTTGACGCATCTTCAAGGAACACTGCAAATTTCGAAGTTGGAGAATGTGAAAGATGTTGGCGATGCCAGTGAGGCTCAGTTAAACGGCAAGGTGAATCTTAAAGCTTTATTGCTTGAATGGAGTACAGATATTAGTGATGCCGCTGAAATTGAAACCCATGTGCTTGACATGCTAAAACCTCATCAAAAGCTGGAGGAGATCACCATCAGAGGCTATGGCGGTACAAAATTTCCAATTTGGTTAGGAGATTCCTCATTCTCAAAATTGGTGCGCCTGAAATTTGAAGGTTGTGGCATATGTCCATCTTTGCCATCAGTTGGGCAACTACCTTTTCTAAAGCATATTTGGATAAGTGGAATGAGTGGAGTTAAGAGTGTGGGTTCAGAGTTTTATGGAAACAGTTGCTCAGTGCCCTTTTCATCGCTGGAGACTCTGTGTTTTCAGGATATGCAGGAATGGGAAGAATGGATTCCTTGTGGATCTGGTCAAGAAGTTGAAGTGTTTCCTAAGCTGCGAATGCTTTCTCTTGTGAGTTGTTCTAAACTACAAGGAATATTGCCTGAACGACTTCCTTTGTTGGAGAAGCTTGTCATCAGCAATTGTGAACAGTTTCCAGTGACCATTCAGGGTCATCCAGCTCTCTGTGAATTAGAAATTTATGGATGTAAAAGGGTGGTCAGCAGCCCAATCGTCCTCAGCTCATTGAATTCAGAGTCTTCAAGGGATATGTCAAATCAAGTGGTTCCCTCAGAGAGATGCGGATACATGGCTGTGCTTCCCTTATTTCTTTTTCTCAGGCTTCTCTACCTTCGCAGTTGAGAAAAATTACAATTTCCAATTGCAGTGTAGTTGAATCCTTACCTGAGGCATGGACGCACAACTGCGATTCATCTCTTCAGAGTTTGAAGATCCAAGATTGTGACTCGCTTGTTTCATTTCCAGAGATTCCTCTGCCTTCTCAGTTAAGAAAAATTAAAATTGAAGGATGCAATCATTTGAAATCCTTGCCTGAGGCATGGATGCAAAATAGCAGCACATCTCTTGAAAGTGTGAACATTGATAGATGTGATTCTTTGACATATATTGCTAGAATCCAGCTACCTCCGAGCCTGAAGCGGCTGATTATTAGCTACTGTCGTAATTTAATGGCTTTGACAGGGGAACAAGACATCCGCAGTAGCAGCAGTGAGTGCACCTCCCTCACATTCTTTTCTTCAGAGAACGAGTTACCTGCCACGCTGGAGCATCTTGAGGTCAGTAATTGCTCGAATCTTGCTTTCTTGTCACCGAATGGAAATCTACCTCAGGCTCTTAAGTACCTTCGTCTCAGATTCTGTTTGAAGCTGGAGTCGTTAGCAGAAAGGTTTGACAACACATCCCTTGAAGAAATCACTATTTCCTGGCTTAAAAATCTTAAATCATTACCTGCCGGTTTGCATAATCTCCACAATCTTCAAAAGATTTGGATATATGCATGTCCAAATCTTGAGTCATTTCCCCAAGGAGGATTGCCTTCAACGAAACTAACCGAGCTCACGATCTGGAGTTGTGAGAATCTGAAGGCCTTACCCAACTCCACGCACACTCTCATCTCTCTTCTACATTTAGAAATAAAACTGTGTCGTAGCTTGGTATCTTTCCCAGAGGATGGCTTTCCCACCAACCTCCAATCACTTGAGGTTGAAGATCTGAAGATATCAAAGCCATTGTTCAAGTGGGGATTGAACAGATTCACCTCTCTCAACCGATTCACAATCAGCGGAGGATGTCCAGACCTGGTTTCATCTCCGCGGTTTCCTGCCTCTCTAACCGTACTGCAGATTTCAAATATGCCAAACCTGAAGCGTCTATCTTCAATTGGTGAAAACCTCACTTCATTGAAAATATTGGATCTCTATGGTTGTCCGAAGCTCAAATACTTTCCACGGCAGGGCCTGCCTAAATCACTTTTGGAACTAACTATCACTGGTTGCCCGTTGATAGAAAAAAGGTGCAGAAAGGATAAAGGAAAATATTTGCCCATGATTACCCATATACCTTCTATCCTAATTAATTACAGATTTGTTTTTGAAGAAGACTGATCCAGTGATTCCAGTTGATAGTAGATTTCAATCTGTAAACTGAACTAGATTGTGTAATCGTTATTTCAGTTATTTTTCTTTAGCTGAACAAAATTTTGTGTAATTATGTGATGGGTATTAAATGTCTTGTCATTAAAAATTAAAAGTCTTCCATGTAGTTAAGGACTTGAGGCTTGTTTTTAAGTCTTCTATTATTTGGTGGGTTTTAAATTATTTCTTTCCCTCGATTATATTCAGTTTAAGTATGTGAAATAGTTTTATTCATTAAACGGTCGCATAATAGGATTTTTTTTCCCCCCATATATATATATATATATATATATATATATATATATATATATATGTTGATGCTTTTTTCTACGTGTCCTCAAATAGTGTCAGAAACTCATGCTCGCAGTATACTCGAACTCGAGCAAGACTGCTTTCCAATTTCAATTCTTCCTTATTCACCGGAACGAAAATCTCCTCGGACCTGTACTCACAGAAAAGAGGTCAGGGGTCGCCGGGTGTTGTTCCGGCGAAAACCTTCCGACGCTCAAGTCAGTGATCGGGTTATTCTTGTTATATCCCTCTTTGTTAGAGAGACCGAAAGAAATAAAGGGGTATTTTGGTCCTTTTTCTAAGAATAGCTTCCAAGGAAATAAAAATGGAGAAGAAGAAGAAGAACCTGTCTAAAAATTTCAGAACCCCGCACCCCTAGTTTCGTTTTCCTTTATACTTCCATTTTCCCACCCTTTTTTCTTCGGAGTTGCTGTTCCCGCGTCTATGGTGTCTGGTCCCCTCTGACACCGGGATCACTGTGGCATTTCTTGGGAATGCGGGACTGTCTGGTGGGCATGGGTTCACATGGCCTGATCATAGTGTCGGGCGTGTGCGCATGAAATGATGACACTGTGGGGGCATGTACCAGCTATCGGTAATAGTCGCGACACCATACCGCGTTGGGTATTAGTCAGGCATCGATCGTCGTGTTGAGTCGCTGGAGATACGGGTCGGATTGTCTCGAACCGGTTGTATTCGGGTCCTGCATTTCCTCCGTGCCGTGATTGGCATGGTTGAGTCATGTCTGGGGTTTCAGAGACCTCGAGTAGGAGGGTGAGCTCGGGTTTCGACCAGCATTGAAGCTCCTCGACCTTGACCAGCTTTAACGGGGTTATGAAGATCTCGAGTAGAGAAATGAGCTCGGACTTGACCAGTCTTGGACGCCTCGACCTTGACCAGCTTTGACGCCTAGTGAGGCTGTCTTCGTGCCAGCGGTCGGGTCTTTTGCTCGAATCAGACTGACTTCGAGGAGTTTTACTCGAGTTGGGTTGGCCTCGAAATGACCTGCCTGATATTACCCAAACATCAGTCCCCCAGTTTCTAGTCTTTGGAGTGAAGCGAGATAAGACTGGAAACTTCTCGTATAGGCTGGCTTCCGGCCTTTTCATTTCCCCATGTTGAGCTGTCTTCCACTTCCATCATTTCACATTTAATGTGGGACACGTGGGTGGATCCGGGCCGTGCGTTTGAATTTTGAAGAGACGTTACTTGAACAGTCGCGTCTCTTGAGATGCGTGCCGTCTGCTGAAGAGACGCACTCTCCCCTTTAAAAACCCTCGATTTTCTTCACTTTGCTTCCTATTGCTCATCTTTTCTCAGACCAAAATTACTTGCTTGCAAGTGCTTCTCGTCTTTTCTTTACCGTCGCTGCCATTTCCGACCGTCAGCTTTTGCTCAGGTATAAACCTCTTTCCTTTTTCTTGTTTCTGTTTTGTTGTTCCTTCATTTGGGTTTTTGATTCCCACTGGGTAGATTCTGCCTATAGGAAACATGTCAAATACCCAACAACCCTGTAGGATGTCGCCTGGGGAATCGTCCTCTTCAAGTGACGTTCAACTCCTTAGTATGATTCCAGTAAGAGATTCCAGTTTAGAGGGGGTGTTAGCTGTGGCGGAGACCTAGCCGCATCAGGGGGGAAGGGTTAGCCAACGGTCAGAGAGCAGTGGGTACCCCATTGACTCCAAGAGGTGTGAAACCACACACTAGAATCTGGATAGGCTTAGGGACACCAACCACATACTAGACAATGTGGACTTGCGGGTGCCCGGTAAAGGTGACATACCCAACCGTCCTCCTCAGGGGTATGCCACCTTCCACATGGAAAGCTTTAGGTGGGGGGTCAGGCTGCCTCTTCAGCCGTATTTTGCTCGAACTCTGTCCAGATTCCGATTGGCCCCAGGGCAACTGAACCCGAATGGATGGAAGGTCCTCTCTGGCCTCTATGTGTTGTGGAAATGATGTAATCTGGGTGAGCCCTCGGTAGAGGAAATAAAGCATCTCTACCAGTTGAAATGCAGTCCGAAGGATGCTGCGACACGGGTTTGTTGTTCAAAACACTCATCTCGTGACAAGTAGTATCAGAGTTACCATTTATACCCACACAATCCAGCTCATATCGGAGCAATGGCCAATATTCCAACTTCAAGCACAGTACAAGAGGGCGTTCTTGGTTTGGAGATACTTACAAAACTAAGTCGTAGCAGTGATGAAACTCACGGGTAGGCCAAGACTCACAACAAGTCTAAGGCTGCTTCCATCAAAAGGGAATATGTTGACTTCACAGTAACAATGAAGTCCCTCATCCAAGACCAAGCCAATACCCTCTAAGGAGAACTTTGAGCATTCCGCAAAGAGGTGTAGAAACTCCACAGTTTCCTACAAGAGAAAGTGTCGTTGTCCGTGCGAAGGTAGAGGAAGTCCGCTTAAATTGGGTATGGCACAAGTGCACACTCTCCACTAGCCTGACTTCCATAAGCATGAGTGATGTGTGATGCATTGACTTGCCAAAACTCGACACCTACGATAGCACACGCAATGCCACTGTTATAGACAACTTCTTATTCGGGCTAGACCAATGCTTCGATGCCATGGGCATACGAGACAAGGCATCAAATGTAGGCACTGCACCTACATATCTCCGAGGTACCGCACAACTATTTTGGCGTCAGAAGCATGACAAAATGGGTAAAGACATCTACACCATTGGCACTTGGCTAAATTACAAGCAAGAACTCTAAAAGAATTTACCCCAAGCAATGCATAAAATGAAGTGAAAGCGCGTCTATGTTGCCTCAAACAAACGGGTAGCATTTACGAGTACATCAATGAGTTCCTTACACTCATGCTCGAGATCAGTGGCATGTCCAATAAAGACTCACTCTTCTACAATTGGCTTGATCCTAGATTTTGGGTATGTAGGCAATCATAGGGATGCAGCCACTTCAGGGATGATAGTTTGTTAATAATTGACTCAATTTTGGATAAATCTTTGCTGAGGTAGATAATTTTTGAAATCAAGATTAGCCAAGTGCATGCAATCCACAACACATGCATGAAATGTCAATTTGGGTGGTGCATGTATTTAAAGTTTAGGCACCGAATCCACTAAACAACTATGACAATTGCAAAGTTTAGTGGAATAGTGCAGCTATTCACTCTTATAAATAGAAGACAATTTTTCATTTTAGATTATCCTAAAATTTAGAGAAACAATTCAAGTAAAGAATTGTTTAGTGTAATAGATGAGAGGTATTTCCTTCCAAGTGTGTATGAGAGTATTGTGTATATTTGAGTATTAAGAAGTAAGGTTTCTTTATTTAAAATTGTACTATAATAATTGTTAAGTAATAAAATTATTTTTCTCTTGCTCTCGTAGATGTAGGCATAATTACCGAACCACATTAAATATTGTATCCTTTATTTTTCTATGATTATTTAATGCGCTTGATTCTGCATTCTACGCACGACACTTCAATGGTGAACAAATCTTCTTTCAACAAAAACAGTCAGGCTTTATGGGTTATGGCTTCCAAGGTCGAGATCTTTCTTGGCTTTCTGCAAGGACAAGCTCTGATATATTATATACGTGGATTCTCTTTGAAGAATCAGAAGCCAAAAACACGAGCCAGGCTCAGCTGATTCTGACGAGACCTGTTCAAATTACACTAGCTTCAGAAAAACAAGTTTTCCTTTAGATTCAATACAAAGTACCTGAATTAGATTCATCATCCATGTTATGGCATTTGACTACCACATGCCTCAGAGAGTACATTCTATTGGAGACCACGCAGCTTTGTATGATCCAAGTAGTAGAATTAATACAGATTATGGCATAAGGGCTTGGATTGATGGCTATGGATATATGCTTGGTTTCTGGTGAATCCTAAGGATAATGGCATTGCTGCACCATCAAAAGGGACGGCAATTATGGATGCATAAGAAATGATCTATAAGGCATCAAGAGTTGCAATGAGAAGACATTATTAAGGTTTCTGTTCATTATCAGGCCAAATATTCAATCCAAAAGAGAAGCCAATAAGACCAAATTACTTTATTATTATTTTATTTTCTTGTCATCATGGTTTTCTTAAAAGAATTTTCAATATTTAATTTACATTTAATTTATCCCTTGCTTGCAACATCCTTTGTTTCTATATCTTAATTGTTCCTTATATTAAATACCTCTGTTAGCAGCATCAGCCAATAGCAATAAATAGTAAATATATTGAGCATTTCTTGTCAAATAATTAAGAATGTATAATGTACACAGTTTTTATGATGAATACAATACAAGTTATGCTAGATAAGTTGATCCTTTAAATTTGCTTCTTTTTTATTTGCACTTCATTAATTATCAAACTTGTTAAAAGAATTAATGATATCGAAATAACAGAAGATGAAAAAGAAAATAAAGTTTAAGCTAATCTTGCCATTACAATATTATATTAATGAGAAAGAAATGTAATCAGTTAACTTGGAAGAAAAATTGAAATTTTGCGAAATTTTGAGGCAACAGAGTTCATTCCCCTGCTAACAAAATCTTTGAGAAAAAAAAAAAGGAGCCTATCAAAACAGGTGCATAAAGGATAAAGAAAAATATTGACCCTTGATTGCCCATATTCCTTATGTCGAAATGCTTTGGGTTTTATAATGCTTTATTATGACTGAATTTTCTGCTGTTGAATTAATTGTCTTGTGATTAAAAATTAAAGGTAAGTTCTAGGCAGAGGAGCCTTAGAATTTGCTATTTAATTATTCTTACCATATTTTAATTTTCCATATAAAATAATTGTATCCATCTTCTGATTTTCATTAATATATATTTTTTCATACTGTCATGGACTAAATAGTTTACTTGAAGGAATTTTCATTATTTAATACTTAATTGAGCCCTTACCGCAGCATCCTGGCTGTAGATGCCTCTGTTTCTATCTATTAAGATATAATCTTGTTACTTCCATGCAAAGTGGGATTAGAGCAAATATGAGAGAGAAAGCATGCATTTTGCACATGTTTACCAAAACAAGAGAGTATATTTTGATCTCAATCTGTAATTCTGTATGATGTATTATGTCATGATTTTTTAGTAATTATTCTTAAGTTTGATTTATTTACTACTTTGAAAAGGGTCTATATGAATTATGAACGCAAAATACTATAAGTACCAGTTCATAGATGTTAGAACAACAGGTGCTTGATGGAATGAATTAGATGTTCAATGAAATGCCTCTGTGAGCAGCGTCAACCTGAACGTCAACATCAGCACTCTGTACAGCAAGTCTTGACATGGCAACGGAGTCAGCAAAAGCAGATGACTCAAGATAAGGATGATTCAGCATAAGGTCAATTGTCCTTTCTAAAGTTCATTGAATCATGTCCATTAGATTGAATTATGCATAGCCATTAGATTTTTCTTGATCGTAATATTTTGATAAGATGAAATGAACTTGTGGTTGACTGACTTGTTAATTCGTAGTCTTGAAATTGGGGTGCAGGTCAATGAAAATGATCTTTTTACTTTGTGGGAATCAGATTATTATTGATTTCGTCTGCCAATTCATCTCAGGAGTCAAATTCAATTTAATTAATTAATAGTATAATTTATTCAGTATCTTTCTTAATATGTAGAAAATTGGTTAATGCAAAGTCTCTGTTAATTGCTGGTCTTCTCATACAACTATAGATAATTATTTAACACACGGCAAGTAATGATTGGTGATATATTATTTAGAATTTCAACTATGTATTATCAATACAAGTTTATATATCCTTAATCTCACCTCTCTTCTACATTTAGAAATATGTTTGTGTCCTAGATTGGTATCTTTTCCTGAGGATGGTTTTCCCACCAGCCTTCAATCACTTGTGGTTAATGATCTGAAGATATGTAAGCGATTGTTCGAGCGGGGATTGAACAAATTCACCTCTCTAAGACGATTAGAAATCTACATCTCCGAAGTTTCCTGCCTCTCTAACCGTATTGCGGATTTCATATTTGCCAAATCTGAAATGCCTATCTTCAATTGGTGAAAACCTCACTTCGTTGGAAACTCTAGATCTCTTTTTTTGTCCGAAGCTCAAATACTTTCCAGAGCGAGGCCTGCCTAAATCACTTTTGCAACTAATTATCCAGGATTGCCCGTTAATAGAAAAAAGGTGCAGAAAGGATAAAGGAAAATATTGGCCCATGATTACCCATATACCTTATGTCAAAATTAATGGCAGATTGGTTTTTTAAGACTTGATCTAGTGTTTCCAGTTGATACTAGATTTCAATTTGTAAACTAAACTAGATTGTGTAATTGTAATTTCAGTTTTATCCTATGTTGTAGGGTTTTATTCTTAATTGCTTATTGACTTATGGAAGGAGAAATATTATCGATTAATCATGATCTTTTTGGTTAGTAATAACTGAAACTGGTGGATTGAATAGATTCAAGCATTTCTACACAAAGTTAGCAGGGTATATTTGCATATAAATTCCATTTTACTCTTGTTATTTGCTCTGCCTTATCCTGTATTGGTCGCTTTCTTTTTTTTCCAATCCATTTTTTACATTTCCCCAGCAATTGTGATCTCAGGCCACATACGCTTTTCTGATATGGTTTAAGTTTATTTTGTGTCTGATGTAACAGACTTAAGAGAGCATACTCTGTTCACTCAATTTCATTTAGTAATCAAACATGGTTATATTGTTGCTAACCTTCTATCTGTTGACTTAATTTCTTAGTTAAGCCAACTTCGTCTTAACTCTGATGGAGCGGCGTAGTGGAAGCGGAATTGATAGGATAAGAATAACTATATATCGTTCTAGTATAGGAACAAGCCAACGCCATTAGGTTACGCTATAATCGAAGTCTGATTAGATTTGTTCTAATCCAAACGACTCAATGAGATTTTTAATTACGCATATAAGCGAGACTAGATGACACTCTAATCCAAACGACTCTACAAGAGATATTTTTGATAAATAATTCCAGAGGAATTATAAAAAAGAAATTTTATTGAATTATTGAATTGAAGTTATAAAAATAATTATAAGACCTCTCTATTTATAATAGAGTAAACCTACTTCCCTAAGTTAACTTAAAAAACGAAACTAAATCACAATTATAATAGAAATAAAAGACTAAGATATTGTTCCTTAATTAACTCTAATTAAAATAGAAAATAAAATTCTAGAATCCTAAAATAATTAAATTAACGTCCTACATCATACTCCCCCTCATAAAAGAAACTCGTCCTCGAGTTTAAATACAGTCTGGAGGATGAAACTTAAAATACAGGAGCAAATCATCTTGTAATTTGAACTTTTTCTTTTTCTCATCAATCTTTCTCGAAACTTTGAAGAATCGATACTTCAACAATTTCTTTCGCTTATATATTTTTCTAAGAGATGAAGACTTCCAAGAACAAACAACAATCAAATAACTTTTGTCTTTTCCTAATTGTCGCTCAATGCGCTCTCCAATAGATTTCACATTTTCAAGCAAATCTTCTTCAAGTAAAACCTTCTTGTCTTCAATATGAATAGGTAGAACCATTTCAATCATTTCAACTTCTTCAACGTTATTTTCCTCATCATCTTCAACATTTATCTTGTTCTCCAAGGAAACATTATGCACATTCTCACATAAATTATCAGATTGAAACTTTAAATCAATAACAAATCGTACATTTTCTTCTGTCATTTCCTTGCAATTAACTCTCTACTTCTGTTCTTTCTTGATGATATTGTTCACAGAAAGTGTAAGATCCGCGATTACTTGCTCTATCACTGCCAATCTCAGGTTCCAAACTTCCTCAAACGCTTGCAAGACTGCTTCTCTGATTATCTGTCTAATAGTCTCCACAGACATTGCCTGCATCCCTTGATCATCGTATTAGGAACGGCTATATGCAGATAAGTTCGGCATATGAGAATTTAGTGGATATAGACAGTAATTTTCCATTTATTGACAATTTTCCATTCAATGGTAAAACCGTAAATAATGCTTAACTCTCAGATTTGGTGTGACCGGTAGCCGGTGGCCGTGATTTGGTGTGGGGTTGGTTGGATCAGAAAGATTTGATGGTGAGGAACAGGATAGTGACCGTGGTTTGGCCGGATTCACGGCTTTTGGCTAGAAAATTGGCTTGAATATGCGATGGCTTGTGGTGGTCGAGGGGCGATTTTGGCCGAGGTTTGGAGACAATTGGTGGTTGGGGTTTGGTTGGTGAAGGCTGGGGAATGTTGTGGCAGTGATGAATGACGGTGAAGACGGCTAACGACGGCGGATCGAGAGGGAGGAGAGCTTGCGGGTTTGGGCTGTTTCACGGCTATCTAGGCAGAGGTTGAGGGTGGCGATGGCTGAGGCTTGGTCGGCCGTGGCTGGCGAGCTTGGTGGTGTTGATAGCTGGCTGAACGGCAATGGTGGTGGCTGAAACCGCGGCGAGCAGTGGTGGTTGCGTGGTGGCGGCTTAGGGTTTTCAATTTTAGCTTTTTTTTTTTCACTAGTGGATTTGGTGGTGGTGGTTGTGGGGCGCCAAGAAAGCTGTGCGACCCGCTCTGATACTAATTAATGGAGCGACGTAGCAAAAGCGGAATTGATAGGATGAGAATAACTAAATATCGTTCTAGTACAGGATCAAGCCAACGCGATTAGGTTACGCTCTAATCGAAGCATGATTAGATCCGTTCTAATCCAAATGACTCAATGAGAATTTTATTAACGTATAAAGCGAGACTAGATGACGAACTAATCCAAACGACTCTACAAGAGAGATTTTTGATAAATAATTCTAGAAGAATTATAAAAAGTAATTTTATTGAATTATTAAATTAAAGTTATGAAAATAATTATAAAACTTTTCTATTTATAATAGAGTAAACCACGGCAATCATTATGTGATAGGTGTTAATAATGTTAGCTTTCAAAACTTTAAATTTCTTTAATCTTCGTGTTGCAGGTATTTATCATATGTATTTAAACAAAAATCATATCATATATCAGCAGAGTAGTCCTTGCAGCTTTGATTTTTGTTCATAAATCCGAGATTCTGGCCTAAAGTGCTCTTAAGTTGCCTTTGTGACCCCACCACACTGCAAACTAATTATATAATATCTTTTGCAACTGTTTGTTTGAGTTTCTTTTTCTTCTTTTTTTATTTATTTATTTTTATTGTTACACTCTTTAGATACGTTACAATCTAAAATCTACTAGGAATCTATATACAAAATCTGTGTGGAGATTTTTTTTTTTTAATTTTTACAATCTATAGATATATTACTTATATAGACTTTGTAATACATCTTAGAAATCTGCTGACAATTAACTCAGGAATCTAAACACACAAATATGCCAGAAGATATCTATCCATATTAAAGTTCAGGAAAATCAGCCCCTACTTAAAGAATTTTCATTATTTAATATTTAATTTACTCTTTACTGCATCATCCTGGCTATGCCCCTGTTTATATATATTAACATCTCTTCTTGTTAATCCCATGCTATTGCAAAGTGAGATTGAAACAGAGATGAAAAAGAAAGAATTTTGCAAATGTTTACCAAAAAAGAGGTTATGTTTTGATCTAAATCTGTAATTCTGTATGATGCATTTAATATAACATAATACAATAGGAGTCTAAGAAAAATATGATTCTTAAGTTTGATTTATTTGTTATTTAAAAAAAAAAAAAAAGACTATTAAGAGGCCACAGTGTATTATATTATAACAGTTCATTGATGTTAGAACAGATCAGGTGTTCGATTGAACGAATTAGACATTCGATGAAATGCCTCAATGAGCATCCTCAGCCAGACTCTCAATATCCGCACTCCGTACAGCAAGCCTTGACATGGCAACTAACTCGGCAGAAACTGGTAACTCATGATAAGAATGAATCAGCATAAAGAATTGTAAAAAGTAAGTGCATATTGTCATTTGTATATTCTGAGAATTTCTTTGGCAAATAAAATGTATTCCGTATATGTTCTCGATGATGAATACAATGCAAGTTATGCTGGAAAATTTGATCCTTTAACATTGCTGCTTTGTGTCTTACATTTTCAACTTGGTAAGAAAGCAAGCTTTTTAGCTTTAGAAGCAATGAAACCCCACTGAAACAATGCTTGGGCATCAAAAGAATGACAGAAGCTGCAGATAGATACAACATCACTCACTTACATATCAAATAAAAATAAAACACAAAATAATTAACAGATCAATGACAAAGTTTCATATTCTGTTTCAGGGTAACGTAATTGCTATTGCCATTTATACGTATGAAGTTATGCGTAGAGCCCAGGGCTGCTCGTTATGGTAATTTAGCGCTCAATGAAATTAGTAGTGCTGCGGTAAGGCTTCTATCTATTTGCAATATTAAATTTCAAAATAAATTCAAATATTGCAATTTTATTTTGGCAATTTCGCAATGATGGAAAATTAAACGAAAAGTGAAAATTGTAACTTTTGAATGATTTGCGGTTGTGATTCGTGTTCGTGAAGAGTAAAGCAAGCAAGAGAGTGTAATACGTTTAATTTGATTTTTGAAGATGGAGAAAGAATATATTTTGAAAATACGTTTAATCATCATCATCCACGTCACTAGACATGGGCCCACTGAATCGCCACCTCATGACACATCAACAACCATGTCAAATGTTTTAAGTATCACATTTGAAGCTAAAGACTTAATTAATTTATGAAGATTTTTTCTTCTTCTCCATTTTTCATCATTTACTTTGTTTTTTTTTTTAAAAAAACATTCATAGTCTCCGCGGCTCAAAATATTTTCCCTCTCACAAATGTAGCTGTGAGTAGACATCTCCTCGTGAATATATATTTTGTAATAATAATGCTAAGTATCTAAACTTGAATCTCATTACTATGTATCATTTATCTTGTGGACAATAAATTTTATACTTAGAAAGTTATTTATCTACCATCCAATAAATGAATATTATATTAATTAGGAATTAAATGTTAAAATCTTAGCATTACTATAGTTATAAACTCATAATGAATCAATTGATAACTAAGCTAAAAATATGTTAAGGAAAACATAAATATACAATATTATTATATGTATTATTGGTGTGAAATCATGAGATTCGAATTTACTCAATTGTATTACTGCATGATCTTATCTTAGAATTTATTTTACAGCAAATACATAGAATTGATATATAGTAAAACTAAGTGGCGCAGCTTATTGTTCAATTTATGGAAGAAAAGAACTTGTAATGATCAATAAATTAAGATTTTGAAATTCAAAATCAAGACCAAAAGAAGCTTCAATAAAGCATTAAGAGTGGTGCAACAAACGGATCGGACAAAATTTTTTTAAAGTCGAACAAATTAAGCATTTGCTTTTCTAAAACGTTTACACATATAAATTTTCGAGAAGAAATGTCATTTCTGCTTTAACAATTTTGGCATATGCATTGCTTGTATCCTGTGAAGAATCTTGACGGAGTTCAATTAATAAGGGAAAAGCTTTGTAAGATGCCTAATTAATAAAGATAAAGTAAAAACTTGAATGAATGGAGAAGGAATATACTTATATATAGTAAAGCTAGGTGGCTAAGTAGCTTATTTTTCAATTTATGGAATAAAAAAACTAGTAAAGATGAATAAATTAAGATTTTTAAATTCAAATCAAGACCAAAAGAAGCTTCAATAAATCAAGCAGATGATACAAGAAAAGGATCAGACAAAACCTTTGCATATATTCTAAGAGAAAAACCACCCACACCTCATATGTTTGTTTAAATAATCACATAAACCCTCTTAGTTTCATAAATAGTCGCACATCTTTTTTTTTACTATTATACCATTGATTACAGCAACCCAAAAATTAACTTTAAATGAACTTCTATAATAAATAGAAATAAAACTAAAAATAATATAATGTGTAAAATAAGATAAAATTTATAGATTATTTTGAATATTACAAAATTTATTTTAAATTAGTAAATTTTCATATTCTTTTAATAATAATAAAATCTATTTGACAAATTGATAATATTAAAATAATTATACCTAACAATCACAGCAATTTATAAAATGTATATTATTTTATTTGTAATATTTTTTTAATTTTGTCTATATTAGTATAAATCTTAAAGTAAAATTTTGAATTAATAAATTTTAGTATTAATAAAATCCGTTGGGATAGACGAACAATGGTTTAAAATTAAAAATAATTTTCATTACATACATTATTTTATTAATTATACTTATTGTAATATTTTATTTGTATCACATGATATATATTTATTATTTTTATCTTATTATTTTATTAATATTTATTTAGATTTTTATAATCAAATGATATAATAGTAAAAAAAAGTCGTGTGTACGAGATCATTTATAAAATTAAGGAGGTTTGTGTAATCTTTTAAGCAAATCTTAGGATGTGGGTGATCTTTTCCTACTTTCTAAAGAAAAAATTAATTTTTCTAAAAGAAATGACATTTCTGCTTTAACAATTTTGAAATGTACATTTTGTATCCAATGTGAGTGAGTAGCTATAATCTTGACAGAGCTAAATTAGTAGGGAAAAGCTTCGAGAGATGGCAAAAGTTAATAAAGAGAAAGCAAAAACTTAAATGAATGAATGTTGTGTGGAAGCGCAGGTTGAGCAGATTGCCAATTAGTGGTAACTGTGACTTCTAGAGAAACTTAAATGTGGTGTAAAAAATTTCAAAGAAAATTGACACAATAATTTACGTGGTTCGGCGTAAAGCGTACATCCACGGGCAAAGACTGGAAGATAATTTTACTAACAAATGAGAATTTACAAATTGGGAAAAACTCACAAAACCCCAATACCCCAATACACCCAAATGAATTCTCCTAGCACTCAAGTGGAAGCTCTCTCAACTCTCTCAATTGCTTCACTTGCAATTGCTCTTAATTGTGGGATGCCTTAACAAATGAAGAACATTAGCTATTTATAGGAATGCATGATAGCACTATTTCACCAAACCTTTAACATTGTCAAAGTTTGTTTGGTGATTACCTAATTTTTAGCCAAACTTTGAACAATTTGGCTTTGAACAATTTTGGCCAAACTTTGAACATGTGCTTTGCCAAACTTTGAACAATTTAGCTTTGAACAATTTTGGCCAAACTTTGAACATGTGCTTTGATTTGAATTTTTCAACAATTCTCAACCTCGGTGAAGATTTATCCAAATCTGAGCCGACTACCAACGAACCATCATTCCCAAAGTGGCTGCATCTTTGTGACTGCCTATGTACCCAAAATTTGTGATTAAGCCAACCGTAGTTCAAATATTACTGAATTTCCTTGTATAAAATGATCCTCCAATCTCTACCTTTCTCACTGTTTTAAACTTTTAGGATATTGATCAAGTTTAGACAATGCTCAAACTTGATCGTTGTCACCACCTTGGTCAACATATCTGCATGGATTCTCTGCAGCCTTGATTTTCTCAAGAAGAATCTCCCATCATCAATAATTTCCGCACAAAGTGAAATCGACGTCAATATGCTTTGTACGCGCATGATAAACTTGATTCTTTGCTAAGTGAATAGCACTTTGACTATCACAATACAAGTTAACATGCTCCTGGATCAATCCCAAGTTTCCAAGCAAGCCTTGTAACCAAACAGCCTCTTTAATAGCCTCCGTAATTGCTATATACTCGGCCTCTGTGGTTGACAGTGCAACTGTAAACTGTAGTGTAGACTTCCAACTAATTGGTCCTTTAGCAAGAGTAAATACATATCCAGTGGTTGATTGTCGTTTGTCTATATCACCAGCATAATTTGAATCAACGTACCCAATCACACCTTGACTAAGTGTGTCATTTCGTTCAAACAATAAATCAACATCAACGGTTTTCTGAATGTACCGTAGAATCCATTTCACAGCTTGCCAATATCCTTTACCAGGATTATGCATATATCTGTTCACCATACTAACTGCTTGTGAAATGTCAGGCCTTGTATACATCATTGCATACATCAAGCTACCAACTGTATTTGAATACGGAACTTGCAACATGTATTCTTGTTCCTCATCTGTTGAAGGAGATAGTTGTGCAGAAAGCTTGAAATGAGAAGCCAATGGGGTACTTACAGGTTTTGTCTGATCATTCATGCTAAACTGTTGTAATACCTTCTTCAAATATTGCTTTTGAGACAAACTGACTTTACCACGAGCTCTATCTCTGCATATCTCCATGCCAAGAATCTTCTTAGCTTCACCTAGATCTTTCATCTCAAATTCTTGATTGAGTTGAGTTTTCAACTTCTCAATCTCATCTTTGTTATTAGATGCTATTAGTATATCATCGACATACAAGAGCAAATATATGAAAGATCCTTCTTGTAGCTTGCGAAAATACACACAATGATCAAATTTATTTCTTGTGTACTTTTACCCTTTTATAAACCGATCAAATCGCTTGTACCACTGCCTTGGAGATTGTTTCAATCTATAAAGTGACTTTGTCAGTTTGCAAACCCAATTTTCTTTTCCAGTAACTCTAAATCCATCTGGCTGAGTCATGTAGATTTCCTCTTCCAAATCACTATGCAAGAACGCAGTTTTCACATTAAGTTGAACTAGCTCAATATCATATTGCGCAACAATGGCTAGCAAAATCCGAATAGACGAATGTTTCACAATTGGAGAAAATACCTCATTGTAGTCTATTCCTTATTTCTGAGCGTAACCCTTCGCTACCAATCTAGCCTTGTATCGAATTTTATCCTTACGAGGAAATCCATCCTTTTTTGCATATACCCATTTGCACCCAATTGCCTTTTCGTCTTTAGGCAGTGTAACTAACTTCCAAGTTCCATTTTTTTGAAGAGACTGCATTTCTTCATCCATTGCTTGCTTCCACTCGTACATTTTAGTGGCTATTCATCGCTTCTCCGTAAGTGGAAGGAACATCACCATCTACAATTGAAGTGCATAGGCCACCATATCAACAAAGCGAGCAGGTCTACGAATCTCTCTTCGTGGCCTTCTATATGCAATTGAATCTTGTTACTCTAAAGGTTCCTGAGTCAGAACCTCTTCTTTATCTTCGGTTGATTGAGAATCATCTGCCTCTTCAACACTAGCTGGATCATCTTTAACCTTTTCAAGCTCCACCTACTGCGGAGTACTACTGGTGTTGTCATCCTTTTGTTTTAACATGACTAATTCATCAAAAGTCACACCTCTGCTGAAAATGATCTTCTTTGTATTTGGACACCATAAACGGTATCCTTTTACTCCACCAGTTATACCCATAAACAATGTTTTCTTCGCTCTTGAGTCTAACTTAGATTCCTTTACATGATAATAAGCAGTGGAACCAAAGACATGTAAAGTATCATAATCAGTAGCAGGTTTACCAGTCCACATTTCCATAGGTGTTTTACCCTCAATTGCAGCTAATGGCAAACGATTAATCAGATGGCACGCATATACAACAGCCTCAGCCCAAAATTCCTTGTCCAATCTAGCATTGGACAACATACACCGAACTTTCTCCAATATAGTTCGGTTCATGCGTTCTGCCACCCCATTTTGTTGTGGTGTATCTCGAACAGTAAAGTGTCGCACAATGCCCTCATCTCGGCATACTTGTAAAAAGGGATCATTCTTGTACTCACCACCATTATCTGAGCGAAGTCTTTTAACCTTTCGACCAGTCTGAGTTTCGACCATCTTCTTCAATTTCAGAAATATACTCAAAACTTCATTTTTGTTCTTCATCAAATACGCCCATACTTTTCTTGAATAATCATCAACAAAAGTAACAAAATAGTGCATACCTCCCAAAGAAGCTACTCTGGTAGGTCCCCATACATAACTGTGAACATAATCTAGAATCCCTTTTGTATTGTGAATTGCTGAACCAAACTTTACTCTTGTTTGCTTGCCCAGAATACAATGTTCACAAAATTCCAATTTGTAAGAATTTGCATATTTCAATAAGTCTTGCTTAACCAAAGTCTGCAAAGCTTTTTCACCGGCATGTCCCAAACGCATATGCCACAACTTAGTTACCTCTGAATCTGTATCCTTTCTCGAAACTGTTGATGCTGTTCCAATAACTGTACTCCCTTGGAAATAGTACAAGTTATTCCTTCTTGTGCCCTTCATCATCGTTAGTGCACCAGCTACTACCTTCAAGAACCCATCTCTCATAGTGATTGTAAGCCCTTTGGATTCTAGGACTCCTAATGAGATGATATTTTTCTTTAAACTTGGTACATAGCGAACTTCTGTCAAGACTTGGATTGAGCCATCACGATTCTTCAATTGGATTGAACCTATTCCCATGGTTTTACAAGCATTGTCATTGCCCATAAAAAAAACTCCACCATCTATCTCATTGAAGCTAGAAAACCAGCTCTTATTAGGACACATATGATAAGTACAACCCAAATCCAAAATCCACTCATCTGATTGACATGTCAACGTCATGCCAACCAGACTAAATTCTACTCCTCATCATGCTCGGCTACACATGCATCAGAAATAGCCTTGCCTTTTTGTAACTTAGGACAATTCTTTTTCTAATGCCTTTTATTGCGACAAAAAGCACATTCATCTTTGGCAGGCCTACCTTTAGACTTGCCACTTTTTCTAGGTTTGTGGCTTTGTGAACGACCTCTTGCTGTCAATACTTCTGCAACTGTATCTATGTGATCTTTTTTATCTTTCTTTCTGGTCTCAGCATTATACAGTGCACTACATACAACATCAAATGTGACACTGTCCTTCCCATGAAGCAAAGTGGTAGTGAGATGGTCATATTCATCAGGAAGTGAATTCAAAAGCAACAACGCCTTATCTTCATCTTCAAATTTCTCATCCAAATTTAGTAAATCCGCTAATATTTTATTGAATGAGTTTACATGGTCATTCATCGACATACCAGGTGCATACATGAATCGATAGAGTTTCTTTTTCATATAAAGCCTGTTTTTAAGGCTTTTCTTCATATATTTTTCTTCCAATATCTTCCATAAATTCTTTGCTGATGTCTCCCTCATGACAGAGTACTTATGATCTTTAGCCAGACATAGGCAAATAGTACCACATGCCTGTCTATTGATTTTTGTCCACTCATTGTCATCCATCTTTTCAGGCTTTTCTTCTAGAGCGAGATTCAGCTCTTGCTGACATAAGACATCCAACACCTCACATTGCCACATACCAAAATTATTGGTACCATCAAATTTCTCCACTTCAAACTTTGCATTAGTCACAGTAGTCCTTGCTGACGAAGACGACGACGACGACGCTTCTGCCATCTTTCTCAACCTCAAATAATCAGTGCCTTCAACAACTAATCACACTTAAAAAGCAGTCTCTATGATGTTTATTTCCCGTGAATAAATGCACCAGGAAAGTTTCCAGGAGAATGGAGGGGTCACAATGGTCCCACTTAAAACCCAAACTCCTTAGACTCTTATTGTCTTGTTGACAGAACTTTCCTAGACATGCAAAAATACATACTACTTACAATAGACTATTCTCCAAGTACAAATGGTCGTATCTAGTATTGTATCTATAAATAGTACCATAAACCCCAAGTACGAACCTTCGGCTCTGATACCAATTGTTGTGCGGAAGCGCAAGGTTGAGCAGATTACCAATTGGTGGTAACTATGACTTCTAGAGAAACTTAAATGTGGTGTAAACAATTTCAAAGAAAATTGACACAATAATTTACTTGGTTCGGCGTAAAGCTTACATCCACGGGTAAAGACTGGAAGATAATTTTACTAACAAATGAGAATTTACAAATTTGTAAAAACTCACAAAACCCCAATACCCCAATACACCCAAATGAATTCTCCTAGCACTCAAGTGGAAGCTCTCTCAACTCTCTCAATTGCTTCACTTGCAATTGCTCTCAATTGTGGGATGCCTTAATAAATGAAGAACATTAGCTATTTATAGGAATGCATGGTAGCACTATTTCACCAAACCTTTAAAATTGTCAAAGTTTATTTGGTGATTACCTAATTTTTAGCCAAACTTTGAACAATTTGGCTTTGAACAATTTTGGCCAAACTTTGAACATGTGCTTTGCCAAACTTTGAACAATTTAGCTTTGAATAATTTTGGTCAAAATTTGAACATGTGCTTTGATTTGAATTTTTCAACAATGAAGGCTAATACATACTTTTTAAAAGAAAACAGATGTCCAAAATCACAAAAAGAGAACTTTGCAAAACGGAGAAGTGCCATCATAAAAGAAAGATCAATGGTAACTTGATTTATGCTTTGCCACAGTCCTCCCAAGCATATTTAATTTAATGGACAAGATTGATGATCAACATTTAATTTCCAAATTGGTTTCATTTTGCAGAAGTAACCCAAAAATACCTTAATCAAATTGATAAGCTATAATTGAAAATACATTAATCAAATAATCTGTAATTGAAACACGTAAATCATGTCTGGTACTAAATCCAATAAGAATCCAACATTTTTTAGTCACTTAATTTGCTTGCATTTTGTATAGCTTTGGTGTGCATAAAACTCCTGAGAAAAAGTCCTCGTACTAAGACAATGTGTCACATAAACTCATTCCGTTCAATTGTGTGATTCTCCTAACAAAAAGATGGTAAACCTTGGTAATTAATTAAGATCCCAAATTTTTATTTAGTTGAAAGCAATACAATTTATGATTTCTTCTATCTTTTCACAGTATGATATATTCACTAGACTACTAGGAGTCCACCCTAAAATCAGCCATAGAATATGTCAATCTGAAAATAATGCAAGAGTAGTATTCAACCTGGTTCAAAATAAGGTTTAAAGCAGAATTTTTGTTTTTATTTTTTTTAAATGAACATAGTAAACCTTGAATCTCTTCTAGAGTACTTCTTATTGAATAAAAAAGGGGAAAAAGAATGTCCAAAGAAAGAAAGACAATGAAAATGCATTTCTATTATTTAGTATGAGGAAAATAGAAGAATTACTTCATTAATTTTCAAATATTTCAGTTTCAGTTTTCATCTTAATGTTGATTTTTAAACTTGAATTTTCGGCCCCAGGAAACAGTCTTAGCTAGTCGTGAATACACTTTGTACGTGCAGTCACTTGAGTTCGAGTAACAATAGAGACAATGAAGATATCTCATCCCAAAACAAATTTTCAATTTTCAATTTTCCAATATTCGTGATTTTTGAAAAAATTCGAAAACAATATATTCTTGAAAAACAACATCCAACATAACAAGCCATCAAAATACGATTACTGTGGATATTTGTTGAGTATTCCCATACTTTAGTAGAGATTGATTTTAAATGATAATGATTTTGTGCTTAATTCTCGGTAAGTGGCAGACAAATTAATAGTAATTTTATTCAACTGAATTTGTGCTGAAACTTTGACGTTATATTTCAGTGTGTGAATGGTGTCTATGGAGATGAATATTCTCGATTTAGAACACTACCAAATCTCAAGTTGAAGTAAAAGAGGGGAATTAATTCAAACAAATTAATAATATGTCCCATGGCCAAGCTTGTTAAATTTCTCTATTCCATGTTCTTTTCACTCTAATTTTCGCCTTTATTGATTAGACGAATCTCTACGGATTTTTTTCTTATAATTCGTTGAATCTAACAGTTTAGTGGTTGAATTTTTTTTAATACAATTTAATTTATATATGATTTCGAGAAAAGAGAGCTATTTATCACGGGATGAGTGAATGCGCAGCAACCCGTGTGGCACTTAGAGAGAAGAAAAGAGCAATATGGTCAATATGTGATTTTATTATTCACAAAGGAGATTATAGGAGAGCTTTACACATATTTATGTGATATGTGTGTGGGGACGGGGGGTGTTCGAGTATTGGAGATGGTTGGGGATTTTCGAGATGCCTAGATTGGTGGGTGGTTACCCCTATTTATAGTGTGGTTCTCTTAGTTCTAGAGTTATCCATACAAGTTATACAATTCAATTTGTACAAGTAACTATGTAGATAAGGATAAGGATAAAGATAAAGATAGGGATAAGGATAAGTATGTTGGTTTCTAGATTTGGAGGATGGTAGAATCTTCTAGATAACGGACCGGGCTTGCTAAGTGCACACGCCTTGTGACAGCCCAATTACTTAGTGCGTCCGTACTGAGCGCACCATTGCTGGCTAGTATGTGGGGTGGTCTATTTCTAAGCGCAACCCACTTCTAAGTACATACCTCCATTGGGTGTACGCGTACTAAGCGAACCCGTGTACGTAAATTGGCTATCTTTGGTGGTGTATTTGAGCGGCCCGTGACATATATCTGTTCTAATTAATTCTAAAAATAATAAAGCGCCTTTTCACTTTGATATTTAATTAATGGGTTAATTATCCTTGAGTGGCACATATTTTAATAAATTTAAAAAAAGTAACACATGTTTTAAAAATATTAGAGTAGATGAGGATCCGTTAGTTTTTTGCCATTAACTTTAATGTTAATAGACAAAATAACATTTTTACCCCTACAATTAATTATAAAATAATGTTTCTACCCCTACAATTAATTACAATATGACATGTCTACCCCTATTCACTTATTTTAAAAGTTTTAAATAGGAAAATATATAAAAATTAAATCTACGTCTAATTGATTGGGCCTTTTCTTTCTTAAATGAAACAATTTTTTTTTAAAAAAATTTCTTGTTGAGTCAAATTGATTTGCGAACATAAAGAAGTAGATCAAGCATTATATAAATACAATATTTTTATCACTTTGGCTTTATGAAAAAAATAAACCTATTTTTTTCCAATTTTAACCTTGGTCCGTTAAAGTTAATGACAAAAGTTAACAGATTGTCACTTAACTGAGTATTTTTAGAATATGTGTCATCTTTTTTAAATTTGTCAAGATATGTGTCACCCAAGAATAATTAACCCTCAATAATTTAGATAATTTGTCAGTTTAGTTCAACGATTTAACAATTGCTTCTTCTTTTAGCTTTGGATCCATGTACGCTATTATTATATGTTTTATTAGTGTGAAAATCATGAGATTCGAATTTTCTGATTGTTTTACTTATCATAAATCTTATCTTAGGGTTTATTTTATAGTAGGTAAATGTTCGTTCAGTCTTATATTTTGACTTAAAAGTTTTTTTAGTCTCTATATTTTTAAAAACAACTCAAGACATCATTATTGTTAAATATCTTACGTTCCTATCTTTACTTCTTCTTCTTTTTTTTTTTTATAATAATACCATTGCAACAGTATTCTTAATATTAATGAAAAAATGTTAATTCATTAAACTAAACTTAAAAATTAAATTAAATTAAAGTACAAATTTTTATGTTATTATTTTAATTTAAATTTTAATTTAGTAAATTAAAATTTAATATACAGTTATAGTAAGATTGTTGAAAGGATATTAAACATTATTTTAAGTTAGCTGATATTAACTTATTTATAAATAATTATTACAAGATTGTTTACAAAGATACAAAAAATGGTAGTTCTTTCATATTGATATATAGTAGTTAATTTACTAATAAATAATTAATGGTTAATTTGCTAATTAATTTTTTTGCAAATAAATTAATCAATGTCAAAACTATTATTGCTTGGACATTATTGTAAAAGTAAAGAAAAAATATGGGCAAGAATTTAATATATTTTATAATAGGGGTATATGAATATACGTAGAAAACTGATATTGGGTAAAGCTAAGTAGCTAAGATGCTTAGTGTTCAATTTATGGAACAAAAAAACTTGTAATGCATAAATTAAGATCTTGAAATTCAGCATCAAGTGCAAAAGAAGCTTTAATAAAGCGTGCAGAGGGATACAAGAAATGGATCGGACAAAATACTTTAAACATTGTTTGATCGATGAAGAAGAATAATATATGTTGATGCAGCTTTTCCCGCGTGCCTCAACAGTGCTTCGAACATTCCAACAGTACCTCCAAACAGCTCGAGCAGGAACGTCTGAACCTTCTGCTCGCGGTTTTAAACAGTACCCGATCCTTCTGTTCGCGATAAGCTCGAGCAGGATTGCCTCCTTTGTCCGGTTCCCCCGTCTTCTTCAGAACAGTGATTTCCCGGACCTGCACTCACAGAAAACCGGGTCAGGGATCGCCGGGCGTTTCCCGGCGATAACCCTCCGACGCTCAAGTCAGTAATCGGGTTTCTCTTTTTTGGTATCTCCCTTAGTGAGGGAGACCGGAAAGATGAAAGGGGTATTATTTCGCCCCCCCTTTTTGAATGTAAATGGTGTTTTTTAGAGAAAGTCAGATGAGAGAAATTTGGAAAGGAAGAACCTGTGTCAAGTTACAGAGAATCCAAATTCTCTTTCTGTATCAAAAAATCCAACCCTTCTGCCGTTCTCCTTCGTTTCCTTTTATATTCTTCTTTTCCCGCTCTTTTCCTTTCCAGGCTGTCCACTCCCACGCTAATGGTATCTGGGTCCCTCTGACAGTCAGGTTTGGCGGAATATTCCCTAGGGATGAGCGGCTGTTCCCTTAATCCGATTCACGTGGCCAGATCACCATGTCGGGCAAGCGTGCAGGGAATGATGACACCTTGGAGGCACGTGCCGGCCACCGGCAACAGTATCACCACTCCACCATGTGGGACCCTGGTCAGACATCAAAAGGTGTGCCAGGATTCTGAGAAAAACGGGCCGGGTTGCCCTGGGTCGGGTCTTGTCCAGCTGTGCTCGGGAATCTGTGCGAGCAGGAGACACGCGCTCGGTTCTCGACCTTGACCAGCTTTGACCTGAGGGACGACCTCGAGCAGGAAATGAGCTCTCGACCTTGACCAGCTTTGACCTGAGGGACGACCTCGAGCAGGAAATGAGCTCTCGACCTTGACCAGCTTTGACCTGAGGGACGACCTCGAGCAGGAAATGAGCTCTCGACCTTGACCGACTTTGACCGAGGGACGACCTCGAGCGTGAAATGAGCTCTCGACCTTGACCAGCTTTGACCTGAGGGACGACCTCGAGCAGGAAATGAGCTCTCGACCTTGACCAGCTTTGACCTGAGGGACGACCTCGAGCAGGAAATGAGCTCTCGACCTTGACCAGCTTTGACCTGAGGGACGACCTCGAGCTAGGTTCCCCTCGGGGCATCTTGTTTGAGCCGAAGGGCTTCGAGGGGTTTGTCTGATATTTACCCCATACACCTGGAAGGGCTTTTAGGGGCCTGTCTGATATTTTACCCAAACACCAGTCCCCCAGTTTCTAGTCTTTTGAGTGAAGCGAGATAAGACCTGAAACTCGATGAATGATGGGCCGATCGCGCCTTTTACACTTCCCCATGCTTCCCAAATTGCCCGCCACTTGAATCATTTCTCGTTTAAGACGGGACACGTGGGTTGATCCCAGCCGCGTATTTGAAATTCGAAAGGACGCGACCTAAAAGGTCGTGTCCCTCGAAACGCACGCCGCCACTCGAAAGGACGCGTCTTCCTCTTTAAAAATCCCCGACTTCTTCACTGTTCCCTCTATTTGCTTACTTCTCATTCGAATTCAAAATTCATCTGCTCTCCCTTGCTTATCGGTCTTCTTCTTTCTGTCAAGGCGGCTTCCGGCTACCCACACTTCCTTTCAGTGTCCGTGTACCACTCAATTTTCCATTTCACCACTGCTTCTTCCTCTCGCATCTTGTTATTCCATACCCTTAAAAAATGTCAGACCCCCAGCAACCCCGTAGGATGTCACCGGAGGACTCTTCCTCTTCTAGTGAGGCACAGCCTCTGAGTATAATCCCCGTGAGGGATTCTAGTCCCGAGAGGGAATTACCCGCGGCTGAGACCCAGCCGCATCAGAGGGTAAGGACCAGCCAGAGGTCCGAGCGTGGGGAATACCCCATTGACTACTTAGATTGTCAAACCACTCAATCGGAGTTGAATAGACTTAGGGAAACCTATCACATTCCCGATAGTGTAATTCTGAGGTTGCCAGGCAGGGGTGAAATCCCCAGCCGCCCCCCCCATGGGTTTACAACCTTCTATTTGGAGTGCTTCAGATGGGGGGTTAGGCTGCCTCCAAACTTTATTTTGGCCGGGTTTTGTCCGGGTTTCGCCTCGACCTCGGGCAACTGAACCCGAATGGGTGGAGAGTCCTTTCCGGGCTCTTCGTTTTGTGGAAACGCTGCGATCTGGATGAGCCCTTGGTAGGGGAAATCAGACACCTCTACCAGCTTAAGTGTAGCCCAAAGGATGCTCGGTTGGTATTATCTTACCTCCACCGAAGGGTGAAGCCCATCACCGATCTCCCTACCTCCGTGGCAACCGAAGAGCAAATTCTTCTTCGCTGGGGAGAGTGGGCACGCACGCACCAGTAGCGAGGGAGTTCCTCCAGCTCCGCAGCATTTCGCATTCCGTGTCATTTATCCGCACCTCGTAGCTTTTAGAGTCCAATCTAGTTCCAAGTGAAGAAATGATCGGCGGGATGCGCGAAGCTGCTGCACAGGCGCGTGGGGACAACTGAAGCTGCGGGTACCTCAAAAAGACCACGAACCGAAGGAGGTGCCCCACCTCCACCAGCTCGAGCTTCTGCTCCTTCTTCGGCTCGGCAGGTCGAGCGTGCAGAAGCAGGGTCCTCCTCGTAGGAGACAGAGGACCTGCTCCCAAACCAAGAGTGTGCAGGGAGCGCAGTCAGCCCGCTGCTCCGAGCCTTACCGTAAGGCTTTTAATGAAGAGTCGACCGACTGTGTTTCTCGATGAGATAGAATCCCGCTCTCCTCGAGGCCGTAGCGGTATCTTCCAGCGGCTTTCTTCTCGAGCATTGGTATCTCGCGACCGTGCTCAACGAGATTACTCGAGTTCCTGTGAAGAACTCCGAGCAAAGGTTCAGAGCTTGGAGCAGGCTTTGAATGAGCAGAAGGAGGAGAATCAGAAGCTGCTGGAGGAAAATATAAATTTTGCAGAGAAAACAGCAGTGGCCGACTCGAAGGTCTCTGGGCTTGAAAGGGAGTTGGCTGAGGTCAAGAGCGAGCTGAAGCATGCTCGGAAAGATCTGGATACTCAGAAGTCTTGTTACGAGCAGCTCATGGAGGGAGAAGCTGCTCGTCTTCAGGAGCAAATAGATACTCTGAAGGTCCAGCTTGCCACTGAGTACAACACTGGGGCAGACTCCAGCTACGACTGCCTTATGTATGCTTTTGGCAAGGCATACCCTGAAGCCGACATGTCCACGGTTGAAGGATATGTAGCTGAGTACATGAGCAACCCTGTAGCTACTTCATCCGAGCCCCAAGGTGTGGTCAGTGAGCCGGCTCCCTCTTCTTCCAGTGCCCCTCCTGCTGGTGACCTCCTCCTCGCTGAAGCTCTCGCTGAAGCTCACTGGTGTCCTTCCTCCCGCCTCCTCCTCGCTGCTGGTCCTGCTGCTGCTGCGATGTTCCTGCTGCCGATGTCGCTTCTTCCTCTCATTGCTCGAATAACTTGGATACTTTTTCTTCTTCATTTTTTTTTTTTTTTTTACATATGTAATCTTTTCACTTGAAATAAAGAGATACATGTTATCAACAATTCTATTGATCGCTAAGTGTACATACATTCCTCGCCTTCTACATTGAGTTAACTTTGAATGTGCTCACTGAGTAAAAATTTTCTAAGTATTGGACATCCTATTTTCATTCATGAATGCATGGTAGAGTTTTGCTCTGACTTAGGCTAAAAAAGGCCTTATGTCAATTTTGCGAGCTCATTTGACTTGCTCGACCCTGCATTTGGCCTTTGCTAGACAACGTCCCGCCTCGAGCTTAGGCCTAGGGACTTTTGGACAAGGGGTTCCTTTGAACCCCGGCTCGGGCCTATAATTGACCCGAGTTTCTTCTCATATTACTCCTGCTCTGGTCTTCAAATGACCCGAGCTTGGCACCGTCCCGCCTAATGAGTTAGGCTTTGGGACATCGTGCATAGGAGCTTTTCTTCTCCTCGAGCCTTTTAATCGACCCGAGCTTCTGATGACACTCCTGCTCTGGTTTTCAAATAACCCGAGCTCGGCACCGTCCCGCCTAATGAGTTAGGCTTTGGGACTTTTGGCCGAGGAGGTCTTCTTCTCCTCGAGCCTTTTAATCGACTCGAGCTTCTGATTCACTCCTGCTCTGGTTTTCAAATAACCCGAGCTTGGCACCGTCCCGCCTAATGAGTTAGGCTTTGGGACTTCTGGCCGAGGAGGTCTTCTTCGCTCGAGCCTTTTAATTGACCCGAGGTCTTCGATAATACTCCCGCCTCGGTTTTAAATAACCCGAAGCTTGGCACCGTCCCGCCTAATGAGTTAGGCTTTGGGACTTCCGGCCGAGGAGGTCTTCTTCGCTCGAGACTTTTAATTAACCCGAGGTCTTCGATAATACTCCCGCCTCGGTTTTCAAATAACCCGAGCTTGGCACCGTCCCGCCTAATGAGTTAGGCTTTGGGACTTCATGCCGAGGAGCTCTTCTTCTTCCATTCTTTATTTTGCACTTGCATTATAAATGCTGTTCTTATTTTTACATACATTTGTACTTTTACATATCCCATCTTGGGATGAAATATTCACACTAGCATTTCAATACAAGAAGACCTATTGAAAATACTTCCTCAGGAGTTGCGCATTCCATGGCCTCTTGACCTCTCGTCCATCCTGGATGAGCCACCGCAGATGCTCCGGGTCCCGCTAGTTGAGTGACTCGATATGGACCTTCCCAGCTTGGTCCAAGTACACCTTGTCTTGGGTCTTTCGTGCTCGTTGACTTTCCTCAATACCCAATCACCCACCTGAATCCACGAATATGTACCTTCTGATTGTAATAACGAGCCACCCTTTGTTGATATTCTGAGATCTTGGCAGCTATCCTTTCTCTTTTTTCTTCCAGCAAGTCCAGGCCTGCACACATCTGCTCGTTGTTTTGCTCCTCGTTGAAGTGCTCTGTCCGATGTGTCCCCATTCCTATCTCAGCGGAACCACCGCTCAGTGTCCAAATGCCAAGGAGAATGGGGTCTCTCCAAGGGCTGCTTGTGTGTGGTTCTCAGAGCCCACAAGACACCAGGCAGCTCATCCACCCAAGCCCCTTTTTGCTCGCCCAGCCTTGTCTTCAAGAGGCGTTTTATAGTTTTATTCGCGGCCTCTACTTGCCCATTGGCCTGTGGGTGTGAGGGAGAGCAAAACTTCAACTCTATCCCCAGGTTCTGACAGAAGTCTCTGAACTTGCCATTATCAAACTGCCTCCCATTATCGGTGACTAATGTATGAGGAATCCCATACCTGCAAATCACATTCTTCCAAATGAAATCAGTGGTTTTACCTTCTGTGATGCTGCTCAAGGCTCCCACTTCGACCCATTTGGTGAAGTAATCAATCGCGACTATGGCATGGGTTGCGGACGCTCTCCCTTTCGGCAGTGGCCCAATCAAATCTATTCCCCACTGAGCAAATGGCCATGGCGAATTCATCGCCGTAAGGTTCTCCGGAGGTCGAGTCAGTGGTTAGCAAAGCTCCGCAGCTCTTGCAACTTCTCGCCTTCTCCCGAGCATCTTGGTGCATGCGGGCCAAAATACCCTTGCCTCAAGGCCTTGAAAGCCAAGGACCTCGAACCGGAGTGATTTCCACAGACTCCCTCGTGTATCTCTCGGAGGACGTAATCAGCCTCCTCTTGGTCTAAACACCGCAGCAAGGGGAGAGTGTACCCCCGTCTATATAAGACCCCATCGATGAGAGTGTACCGGTCGCTTTGCACCTCAATTTCCTTGCTCGCTTCTTATCACCGGCATTGTCCCTTCCTCGAGGTAGGAGATGATCGACCGCATCCGTGTGTTGCTCGTTGTTAGGTTCATCACCTCGTCCTCCCGCTCGATACTCGAGCGTGTTTTGACTTCGAGAGGATAGATTTTGGAAACTTGGGGTCCGAGGTGGTCGCCATGCGAGCTATCATATCTCGCTCGAAAATTCTTCCCCTGGATCCGCTCCACCTCGACAACTCGAAATTTTTCATTACCGCCTTACCTTCCAAGGTAGGCATCCATCTTCTCCCTTTGCCTCGAAAGCTCTCGCCGAGGTGATTAGTTACCAACTGTGAGTCCGTTCTAAGCTTTATTTCCTCTGCTTTTACTACCGAGGCGAGCTTCAAGCCTGCTATTACAGCTTCATATTCGGCCTGATTGTTGGTGACTTCGAACTCTAATCTCACAGCGTATTGCATCTCCGCCCCCTCTGACCTTCGAGCACCACCCTCGCCTCCCGCCTCCCCGACTTCCACAGTGATCCATCTACTCGTGACTACCCATGTTTTGGTTGAAGCCTGGGAGCTTGACGAGGGTTCGCTCTCCGTCTCTTTTCCCCTCGCCGTGCACTCGACCACGAAATCGGCCAAAGATTGTGCTTTTATGGCTGCTCGGGGTTGGTAATTAAGGTCAAACTCGCTTAACTCCACTGACCATTTAACCAACCTTCCAGAGGTCTCAGGCTTGTGTAGAGTTTGCCTGAGGGGCTGGTTAGTCAGTACCACCACTGAATGTGCTTGAAAATAAGGCCTCGCCTCGAGCCGCTGTGACTGTGGCTAGAGCCCACTTCTCCATGGTTGGATACCGAGCTTCTGCTTCCAGCAACGCTCTGCTCGTGTAATACACAGGGTACTGTACTCCTGATTCCTCCCTTATCAGAACTGAGCTCGTTGCCCATTGGGATACGGCCAAGCAAGTAAACAAGACTCTCCCGCTCGAGGTGTTGACAATGAACTGAGCTTTTAGCAAATACTCTTTCACCGCTGAACGCCTCCTCGCATTCAAGCGTCCATTTCGCCTTCCCCGCCCTTCTTCATTTCCCGGAAGAAGACTCTAGCATTTATCGCTGGCTCGAGATACGAACCTCGCTGAGGGACGCCAGCTTGCCGGCCGACTCAGATCTCCTCGAGATTACGAGGGACCTCATTTCTATCACCGCCTCGATCTTCTCCGGATTGGCCTCGATCCCCCTGTGACTCACCATAAAGCCTAGGAATTTTCCCGAACTCACTCCAAAAGCACATTTTTCGGGGTTTAACTTCATTCGGTATTTCTTAGGAGGCGAAGGTCTCCTCTAGATGCTTTACATGCTCCTCCGCCTCTAGACTTGGTGATCATGTCATCTACATATACCTCCATAGTCCGACCGATCAATGGCTTGAAAACCTTATTCACTAGCCTCTGATACGTTGCCCCTGCATTCTTTAGGCCGAAAGGCATGACCTTGTAGCAATACAGCCCCTGATTGGTAATGAAAGCTGTACACTCCTCGTCTGATTGGTGCATGGGAATTTGGTTATATCCTGAGAATGCATCCATGAAGCTAAGCAACCCGTGCCCTGCCGTAGAGTCCACCAGTTGATCTATCTTTGGTAGTGGAAAGCTATCTTTCGGGCAGGCCTTGTTCAAATCTGTGAAATCAACACACATTCTCCATTTCCCATTTGCTTTCTTCACCAGCACCACATTCGAGATCCATTCGGGGTAGGACACCTCCCGTATGAATCCCGCTTTCAGCAGCTTTTCAACCTCGCAGTTGATGGCTTCGTATCTCTCCTGGTTCACGCACCTCCTCTTCTGCTTTACCGGCTTAGCATCTCTCCGTACTGCCAGCCTGTGACACGCCACCTCTGGGTTGATCCCAGGCATATCATCATGCGTCCATGCGAACACATCTGCGTGGGCTCGCAGGCATTCCACCAACTTTTCCTTCAACGGCTCGCTAAGACTCGAGCCGATTCGGACTTTCTTCTCGGGGTCATCTTTTTTCACCTCGAGCTCCTCTAGCTTTTCTACTGGCTCTTGCCTTCCATTCCTCGATTCTGCCCTCGTGTCTAGTGAGGTGATCTGCATTGTTTCTTTCGCGGCTACAGCATAGCAGCTCCTCGCCACCCTTTGGCTGCCTTTCACGACCCCTATAGCCCCATTTACTCGATACTTTAGGGCTAGGTAATGGGTGGACACCACGCATTGGCTGATCCTCATAAATGGCCTCCCAAGAATCGCCTGGTATGGGCTGGTTTCATCTACCACCACGAAATCCAGCATCATGTTCTTCTCGAAAGGTTTTGAGCCCATGGTTACCGCCAACTTGATGATTCCTAGAGGTATTAGCTTTCCTCCCCCGAACCCCTTCAAGGAAGTGCTCGTATGCTCGAGGCTCGCGCCTGCTATTCCTAAATCCTCGAGTGTGGATTTAAAAAGAATATCTACCGAGCTCCCCGAATCAACCAATATTCGGTCAACTTCCTTATTCGCTACATTGGCTTTAACCACCAGGGCATCTTCGTGGGGGTACAGCACCCCCTCTTCATCTTCATCTGTCCACATGATTGGCACCTGCCGAACCTTGGCCTTCTTGGCCGCAGGAGCAGTGAACAGGACTTCTCGGCCGGCAGCGGCATATCTGCAATAATTTTTCCGGGCCCTGTTAGAACTTCCGGCCATCGTTGGACCACCTGAAATTACTCTCGTGGATGGCGGTTCTGTATCTATTTCATAGGCCTGGTCACCTTCCTCAGCCTGTTGTTCAACTACCGGGTGCCCTCCTTCTACAAACTCATCCAGGTATCGATTTCTGACTAAATCTTCTACCTGGTTTTTCAAATCACGGCACCGTGATGTGGTGTGACCATGGTCTCCATGGAAACGGCAGAACTGCCCCTTGCTCCGCCTGCTGGCTGGCGTGGTCATCGGCGTTGGAGGGCTCAGCAGTCCACGCTCCTCAGCCACTTGAAGTATCTCTTCAAGAGATACCTTCAACTTCGTATACTGTCTGTAAGCAGGGCTCTGTTCCACTACTTGGACTGCCCTATCCCTCGGGAAGCTTCTTGGTGGGGGTGGCAGTAAACGATCACCCCTGTTATGGCTCACTTCAGGTCTACTCGGTGGCTGGTTGCGGGATGTATGGCCATCATGACGCCGGTATTCTCTGTGATCCCGGCCTGGAGACCTGCGGGGTGGTTGGGGAACCATCCGCGGTGGGGGAACTCTCTGATACGGGTTGTACAGGGCTGCCCGGTCCCTTGCTGCCTTTGGAGCCTGTGTCCCTCGGGCAGGACTCCCTTTCTCCTTCCGTCTTGCTCCAGTGACTTGTTCACTCCTCAGCTTGGCAGCCTTTTCTTCTTCAATTACCATGTCCAGTTTTATTTGTTCGTACGCGTCCGAATATGAACGGATCGAAGGACTCCGCAGGTTATACCATGGTCTCCCCATCCGAACACCCTCTTTTAATCCCCTTAGAGCTTGGGGATGGTTGAACGCACCAAGATCTAGGACCGATCTATGGTATCTTTTGATAAACTCCCGGAGGGACTCCCCTTCTTTCTGCCTCACCTCTGACAGCTCCATCATGTCATCCTCAGGGGTCACCGCTACCAAATTGTTCCGCGAACTCCCCGCACATCTGCTCAAAACTCAAGATACTTCCCGTGGAGTCTGCAGTACCATTCTCTCGCCCTTCCCTCAAGAGTGAGCTGGAAGGCCTCGCACCTCTCAGGCCGATGCACCTTGCACCCTCGCCATGTCATCGAACCGCCTATGTGTACTAATGGGTCACTCTTTCCCGAATATTGCAGATCCGGGAAGCGAAAGTCACGTGGGATCGTGACACCCATGATCTCCGAGGAGAGAGGAGATTCATTGTCCAGCATTATTCGCCAGCTTGGACTCTTTCTTGCTTCCCAAGATCTTCCACAACTTGTGCCAACTCGCTGCACCTCTCCTTCCAACTCCTCCGCACGAGAGGTTGAGGCGTCTCCTCGCAAATGTTGACGAGACCCCTTTCCTCCATGTTCGTTTCTTCTCTCATCGCAACATTCGGTGCCCGAGGTCTTTGGGCTTCATCTCCCGCATTTTCTCGAACATGAACATTCCCTCGGCTGGACTCCGGGACATCGTTGCATGCTTTTCTCTGTCCCTCCCTGAATTCTTGTAACAGGGAGGTCATAATCTCGATCTGTTTTTCCATCCGATCCATCCTTTCCTGAATCTCCCTGTTCTGGGCCTCATTGGCCACTTCTCTCAGAGTCATCGATTCTTCAGGACTTACACCTCTTCGGCTGTTTCCCCTCATCTTGTGTTGTGTGTCTTCAATGTATTTGGAAATCAGGCTTTTTGTGCCGATCCCCACAGACGGCGCCAAAAGATGTTGATGCAGCTTTTCCCGCGTGCCTCAACAGTGCTTCGAACCTTCCAACAGTACCTCCAAACAGCTCGAGCAGGAACGTCTGAACCTTCTGCTCGCGGTTTTAAACAGTACCCGATCCTTCTGCTCGCGATAAGCTCGAGCAGGATTGCCTCCTTTGTCCGGTTCCGCTGTCTTCTTCAGAACAGTGATTTCCCGGACCTGCACTCACAGAAAACCGGGTCAGGGGTCGCCGGGCGTTTCCCGGCGAAAACCCTCCGACGCTCAAGTCAGTAATCGGGTTTCTCTTTTTTGGTATCTCCCTTAGTGAGGGAGACCGGAAAGATGAAAGGGGTATTATTTCGCCCCCCCTTTTTGAATGTAAATGGTGTTTTTTAGAGAAAGTCAGATGAGAGAAATTTGGAAAGGAAGAACCTGTGTCAAGTTACAGAGAATCCAAATTCTCTTTCTGTATCAAAAAATCCAACCCTTCTGCCGTTCTCCTTCGTTTCCTTTTATATTCTTCTTTTCCCGCTCTTTTCCTTTCCAGGCTGTCCACTCCCACGCTAATGGTATCTGGGTCCCTCCGACGATCGAGTTTGGCGGAATATTCCCTAGGGATGAGTGGTCGTTCCTTAATCCGATTCACGTGGCGGATCACCATGTCGGCAAGCGTGCGAGGAATGATGACACCTTGAGGCACGTGCTCGACCACCGCAACAGTATCACCACTCCACCATGTGGGACCCTGGTCAGACATAAAAAGGTGTGCCAGGATTCTGAGAGAAACGGGCCGGGTTGCCCTGGGTCGGGTCTTGTCCAGCTGTGCTCGGGAATCTGTGCGAGCAGGAAACACGCGCTCGGTTCTCGACCTTGACCAGCTTTGACCTGAGGGACGACCTCGAGCAGGAAATGAGCTCTCGACCTTGACCAGCTTTGACCTGAGGGACGACCTCAAGCAGGAAATGAGCTCTCGACCTTGACCAGCTTTGACCTGAGGGACGACCTCGAGCAGGAAATGAGCTCTCGACCTTGACCAGCTTTGACCTGAGGGACGACCTCGAGCAGTAAATGAGCTCTCGACCTTGACCAGCTTTGACCTGAGGGACGACCTCGAGCAGGAAATGAGCTCTCGACCTTGACCAGCTTTGACCTGAGGGACGACCTCGAGCTAGGTTCCCCTCGGGGCGTCTTGCTTGAGCCGGAAGGGCTTCGAGGGGTTTGTCTGATATTTACCCCATACACCTGGAAGGGCTTTTAGGGGCCTGTCTGATATTTTACCCAAACAATATACGAACGGAAATTCCGTTAAGCCGAATTTACCAAATTTTTTTGGTTTGATTTAAATTGATTTTAACATAAAACATTAATTCTGTCAGTTTCATTAAATGATATTTTGGACCATTTACCATATATCAGTATTGATTGATTAATGCTCAAGAAAGCACTAGCTCATAACTCCACGCTTTCACATATTCTAAAGAAATGATGAGTTTTGGAGAAGAAATTAATCCCATTTCTGCTCTAGTAATTTTGGCATATACATTACATATATCCTGTGAATGTGAATAGCTAAAGTGAAAAGCTTTATAAGATGTCTAAGTAATAAAGATAAAGCAAAAACTTGGACGAAAGAAGACCAATATTTTTACAAAAGCAAAATATTATGCTTTTTGCTATTTCATTCATCCGTCAACAAATGATGCCTGATTATAGGTTCCACATGGCAATTATAAAAAATTGCAAGAACAAGTCTTCAATTTGATTATAAAATATAAGATTATTGGTATGAATCATGTATGTTAATGTTAGGGGTTGATCAGAATCAGGTGCTATAACTTGCTTCATGCTTTAGCGAGAACAAGAACAAGAATCACTTAAAAATTAAAGAAGAAAGAGATTAATAAGAAAAGAATGTTGAAATTTGAAAAAGAGAATCAGATTCGATAGCATTGAGAAAGGCTTGTTTTGCTTGACATATGTGGCTTCCAGTTCATATTACCCTCTCTTGCTTGCCCTACTCTGCACAAACCAAAATCACATACTAAAGATTTTTTCTTCTTCATTTTTCATAATTTTCTCTGTTTCTTTCAACCAAAAAGAAAAAAAATGTCGTTCATTGGGGAGGCGGTGCTCAGTGCGTCAGTTGAGTTGCTGATCAAAAAGCTGGCTTCACAGGGACTTGAGCAATTTACACGGCATGGGAAGTTGAAGGCCGATTTCATCAAGTGGAAGGGAATGTTGGAGATGATTCAGGCAGTGCTAGCAGATGCTGAGGATAAGCAGACAAAGGAGAGGTCTGTGAAGAAGTGGCTCGACAATCTTCAGAACTTGGCTTATGATGTTGAAGATGTGTTGGATGAGTTCGCAACTGAAGCTCTGCGGAGGGAGCTGCTACTTCAAGAACCAGCTGCTGCTGATAAACCCAGTTCGATTGCAAGCACAATTAAGTTTCGGAAGCTCATTCCCACTTGCTGCACCAATTTCAGTCCTCGATCTATTCAGTTTGAATCCATGATGGCATCGAAAATAAAGGGGATCACTGATCGGTTGCAAGATATTATTTCAACGCAAAAAGGCCTGCTGGATTCAAAAAATGTAATTTCAGATGGCAAGTCTAGACATGGGGGACAAAGATTACCCACATCGTCTTTGGTGAATGAAGCCAAAGTATATGGCAGGGAAAAGGAGAATGAGGAGATTGTTGAATTGTTGTTGAGGGATGATTTAAGAGCTGATGATGGATTCTCTGTTATTTCTATAAATGGAATGGGCGGTATTGGGAAGACGACTCTTGCTCAGCTTGCCTATAACAATTATCGAGTGCAACGGCATTTTGAGATCAAAACGTGGACTTGTGTCTCTGAGAATTTTGATGTTTTCAGGGTAACAAAATCAATCCTAAAGTCCATTGCTAATGACCAGAGTAAGGATGATGATGATTTAAATTTGCTTCAAGAGAAACTGAAGAAGCAATTGTCCGGAAAGAAATTTTTGCTCGTTTTGGATGACGTGTGGAACGAGAATTACAGTTATTGGAGCACCTTGAGCAGTCCCTTTGGTACTGGCACACCAGGAAGCAAGATTGTTATCACAACTCGCAATCAAGGTGTTGCAGCAACAATGGGAGCTGTTTCAGATAAACCATTGAAAGAGTTGTCAGACGATGATTGTTTGTGTGTGCTCCTTCAGCACTCCTTAGGGGATTTCAACAGGCATCTATCCTTGAAGGAAGTTGGAGAGAAGATAGCGAAGAAGTGCAAAGGATTGCCTTTGGCTGCAAAAACTCTCGGCGGCCTTTTACGCGGCAACGATGACCTGAATGACTGGGAATTTGTGCTCAATACTAACATATGGGATTTACAAGAGGACAAATGTGATATTGTACCAGCCCTAAGAGTGAGCTACCATTTTCTTCCTCTACAGCTGAAACAGTGCTTCGCATACTGCTCATTGTTTCCAAAAGATTATGAATTTCAAGAAGAGGAGTTGATTTTATTGTGGATAGCTGAAGGTTTCTTGCATCAAGAATACAGTGGAAGGAAAATGGAAGATTTGGGCTGCGAGTTCTTTCGGGAGTTAGTTTCACGGTCACTATTTCAACAGTCAAGTAAAGATGCATCCCGATTTGCAATGCATGACCTAATCAATGACCTTGCTCGGTGGGCTGCAGGGGAGCTATACTTGAGAATGGAGGATACATTAGAAGGCGAAAACAGACAAAAGTTCTCTCAAAGTCTTCGTCATTTTTCGTACCTTCGTAGACATTATGATGGCGAAAAGAGGTTGAAGTCCATCTGTGATGTAAAACATTTGCGAACCTTTTTACCAATTGAGTTGTCAAATTACGGGCATGATTTTTTGGCTTTGAGTGCTCTTCAGATGCTGTTGAATCTCCCACGCTTAAGGATATTTTCTCTATGTGGGTATCAGATCTTCAAGCTACCAAAAGAAATTGGAAATTTGAAGCATTTACGGTTTCTTAACTTATCCAAAACTGAAATTCAGATTTTACCCGAGTCAATTAACTCACTGTACAACTTGCATGCACTTTTATTGGAAGATTGTCATCGGCTCAAGAAGATGTGTAAAGACATGGGAAACCTGACGAAATTGCATCATCTAAGAAATTCTAATGTTGATTCATTGGAGGAAATGCCGAAGGGATTCGGTAAATTGACTTGTCTCTTGACGTTGGGTAGATTTGTTGTGGGAAAAGACAGTGGTTCAGGGCTACGAGCGTTAAAGTCTTTGATGCATCTTCAGGGAACACTACAAATTTCAAAATTGGAGAATGTGAAAGATGTTGGCGATGCCAGTGAGGCTCAGTTAAACGGCAAAGTGAATCTTAAAGCTTTATTGCTTGAGTGGAGTACTCGTATTAGTGATGCGGCTGAAATTGAAACACGCGTGCTTGACATGCTAAAACCTCATCAAAAGCTAGAGGAGCTCACCATTACAGGCTATGGAGGAACAAAATTTCCAATTTGGATAGGAGATTCATCATTCTCAAGATTGGTGCTCTTAAGATTTGAAGATTGTCGCATGTGTACATCTTTGCCATCAGTTGGCCAGCTACCACTTCTAAAGCATCTTGAGATACGTGGAATGGAGAGAGTAAAGAGCTTGGGTCTAGAGTTTTATGGAAACAGTTGCTCAGTGCCCTTTCCATCATTGGAGGTTCTTTTTTTCAAGGACATGGATGAATGGGAAGAGTGGCTTCCTCGCGGACCTGGTCAAGAAGTTGATGAGGTGTTTCCTAAGCTGCGAATGCTCTCTCTTGTTAGATGTTCTGAACTGCAAGGAACGTTGCCGGAACGTCTTCTTTTATTGGAGAAGCTCGTCATCAAAAGATGTGAACAGTTGCTAGTGACAATTCACTGTCTTCCAGCTCTCAGTGAATTACAAATCGATGGATGTAAAAGGGTGGTGTTCAGCAGCCCAATCGACGTCAGCTCATTGAATTTAGTGTCTTCCAGAGATATGTCAAATCAAGTGGTTCTATTTGAGCAAGGGCTACATAAGATGGAAAATTTGAAGATTGAAAATGTCCAAGAGCTAACGTATTTTTGGTGGAGTGAGACACGATTGCTGCAAGACATTAGCTCCCTTAATCAGTTGCAGATTTCAAGTTGTCCCCAACTTCTTTCCTTGGTAGCAGAGGAAGAACATGACCAACAACAGCCAGAGTTGGCATGCAGGCTTCAATTTTTGGAATTGAGTGAGTGTGAAGGCCTTACAAAGCTACCACAAGCATTGCTCACCCTTAGTTCCCTTAGAGAGATGCGGATAATGTACTGCGATTCCCTTGTTTCCTTTCCTCAGGCTGCTCTGCCTTTCCAGTTGAGATCTGTTGAAATTCAAGAATGCAATGCTTTGGAATCCTTGCCAGAGGCATGGATGCGTAACTCTGATTCATCTCTTCAGAGTTTGGAGATTCGGGATTGTAATTCACTTGTTTCATTTCCAGAGGTGGCTCTGCCTTCCCAGTTGAGAACAATTAAAATTGAAGGATGCGATGCTTTGGAATCCTTACCTGAGGCATGGATGCAAAATAGCAATACGTCTCTTGAAAGTCTAGAAATTCATAGCTGTGATTCTTTGACGTATATTGCTAGAATCCAGCTACCTCCGAGCCTTAAAAAGCTGATTATTGGAATGTGTGATAATTTAAGGACTTTGACAGGGAAGCAGGACATCTGCAGTAGCAGCAGTGGGTGCACCTCCCTCACATCCTTTTCTTCAGAAAACGAGTTACCTGCCACGCTGGAGCACCTTGAGGTCAGTGATTGCTCGAATCTTGCTTTCTTGTCACGGAATGGAAATCTACCTCAGGCTCTTAAGTACCTTGGTGTCAGTGATTGTTCAAAGCTGGAGTCATTAGCAGAAAGGTTGGACAACACAGCTCTTGAAGAAATCACTATTGACAGCCTTGAAAATCTTAAATCATTACCTGCAGGTTTGCATAATCTCCACCATCTTCAGGAGATTGAGATAGAACAATGTCCAAATCTTGAATCATTTCCCGAAGGAGGATTGCCTTCTACGATACTGACTGGGCTCACGATCGGTTATTGTGAGAATCTGAAGGCCTTACCCAACTGCATGCACAATCTCACCAATCTTCTAGACTTACAAATAAGTTGGTGTCCCAGCTTGGAATCTTTCCCAGAGGATGGTTTTCCCACCAACCTCCAATCACTTGGGGTTCATGATCTGAACATATCAAAGCCATTGTTCGAGTGGGGATTGAACAGATTCACCTCTCTTGAGGTATTAGAAATCGCAGGAGGATGTCCAGATCTGGTGTTATCTCCGCGGTTTCCGGCCTCCCTAACAGAATTGTCGCTTTCAGATATGCCAAATCTGAAATGCCTATCTTCAATTGGTTTTCTCGCTTCATTGGAATCTCTGGAACTCGAAAATTGTCCGAAGCTCAAATACTTTCCTGAGCAGGGCCTGCCTAAATCACTTTTGCGTCTAAATATCGATGATTGCCCGTTGATAGAAAAAAGGTGCAGAAAGGATAAAGGAAAATATTGGCTCATGATTAGCCGTATACCTTATGTGGAAATTAATGAGAGATTGGTTTTTGAAGAAGACCAATCCAGTGATTCCAGTTGATACTAGATTTCAATTTGTTAACTAAACTAGACTTTGTTCAATGATGTGCCTTTAATTTATATATTAGTTTATTACTTCCCTTAGGTAATTTATATTTTATTATTCAAAATTTTGTCTTAATTTTTATTATTTATTATTGTAGGCTCATATTTTGGAATATTCAAGTAACACACGAAAAAAAAAATTAATTGGAAGTTTAAAGAAAGTAATGAGAGTTAAAATAGAAGAAAATCGAAGAAGCCCAGGCCTAATTGTGGCAATTACGTGAAGATGAGAAGAATTAGCATTGGAAATTATTTAATTTTATTCATAAGGCAAATAACGTGAAGAATAAAAGAAAAGAAGAAAAAGATAATGACTTAAAATTCTAAGTCATTCACATGATGGGCTAAAATGCCTATCAAAAATTAAAAAAAAAAAAAAAACCAATAATCGGAGAGGCTGATTTCATCAAGTGGAAGGATAATATGGATATGATTCAGGCAGATGCTCGATAATCTTGAGAACTTGGCAAGTAAGAAGTTCATTATGCAGAAGCCATGCCATGCCACAAGTTTTGTTTGCGAAGCTGCATTTGAGTAAGGCTCATCAGGTTGTTTGCCATGCGACAAGTTTTGCTTTAAAACCCGTTAGGTATCAGCTTTTCAAGTGGAGTTTAGGTTGATTGCTTATGGTAGAAAAATTTTTGAAGTAGAGTCTTCAAGCCGTTTGTTGAAATGCCCGAAAGAAAAAAGAATGCTTGGATTAGTTTTAATATCGAAATGGTCAGCAATCACTACTCTGCTTTCCATTGGAGGAGGAAATGCAAATCCTCAACATTTTCTTCAACGGTGAACAATTCCTCTTTCAGGAAATCTTTCATTTACCTCTCAAAAAAAAGGGCCAGGCTTTATGGGTTATGGCTTGTGGGGCCTGAATCTTTCTTTGCTTTCTGCAATCACAAGCTCAGCTATTCAAATAACACTGGCTTCAGACAATCAACAAGTTTTTCTTTTAGATTCAATACAAAAGTACTTGAATTGGATTGATTTTATGGCATATGGCTATCACTTGTCTCAGATAGTAGATTCTACTGGAGATCATGCCGCTTTGTATTATCCAAGTAGTATAGTTAATACTGGCAAAAGGGCTTGGATTGATATCGGCTGATGAGTTGGTTTTGGCTTTGCCTTTCTATGGATATATGCTTGGATTCTAGTGAATCCTGAGGATAATTGCATTGATGCACCAGAAAAAAAAAAAAAAAGGTGGGGAGGAAAGGGGGCGGCCCTGCAATTACGGATGCTTGAGACATGATCTATAAGGCATCAAGAGTTACATTTAGAAGACATTATCAAGGCTTCTCATGCCAAGGAAAGGAAGCTGCTTGGTTATGTTGCGTGTCAATCACGATAATTGGGTGCTCTCTCAAGCTGCAGGTAAGCAAAGCTTTAATTAATTATTCTAAGTAACCTGTTTTATCGTCCTTTATTTTTAGGTAAAGCTGGTTAATCCAAGTTTATTTCTGAGTTTGTTTGCAGGTAATTACATTACTTAATAATTTTATGATGTTTTTTTATTGCTTTTTAATGGCCTGTCAAAATTGTTAGTTTATTGCTTGCATGATTTTTATTTAGCCGGAACGAAAGGAAAAATAATAAAATTTAGTTATCATTATATTAATTTAACTCATTAAATTTTCTCTTGCTGATGGAACATATTTTATTTTTAAAAAAATCTAAAACCAGCAAAATTTCTAATTTCTCTTTTGAGTATAGAGTTGTATACTCAATTCTCTTTTAGATTCGTCACGAACTATAGGTGGTTGATATATAAAAAAAATTTGCATTTTCATAGCTAAAGTTGCGGTGTGCAGTATCTCAGAGCAAGAATCTGACATATCAGGACCTAAAATCCATACATGTGGTCTATTTTTTAAAAGTAATAGATTGAACATTATTTGCATCAAGATCTTTATGCCACCTCTGGTTATCAGAGTAATCAATTTTACAGCTCACGAAGATGATAAAATGAAGCAAAACGAGATGGTTTTATTAGCAATCACTTGCCTTACAACTGCAGCTGGCTTATTCCACTATGCTATGCTGTATATTTCAGTTTTAGGAACAAGTTATTGATCAGGGTTATTGGATAGCTGTGATAAATAAAGAAGCAAAGTATCAAATTCTGCAGTGACTGATGAATTTATTAACAAGGTTCAAAAATAAGGTTGGGGAGGGTGGATATGGCCCTGTCTATGTTGTAGTATTTCGTTCTACTGTTTAAATAATATGGCATCAAACCCAAAGTCTTGAGTTCAAACCTTCAACACATGTTGATTGTACTTTTATTCCAGGGCATATTGCTAGATGGACAAGAAATAGCAGTGAAGAAACATTCAGATACATCAACACAAGAGATTTGAGGGGTTCAAGAATGAGGTTATGATAACTTTCAGCCTGTAAATCTTGTTAGAGTTTTGGCATTTTGCATTGACAGAGAGCAGAGCAAATGCTGATTTCTGAGCACGTGCCTAAGAATCTTGGACGGCTGCCTTCTTGGTCTGATTTTTCTTCTCCTCTTCGCTTGCCTTTTAAATAAATGAGTGAAATTAATTGATCAAAATTAATACTTAATTTATCACTTGCTGCAGCATCCTTTGTTTCTATATCTTAACATATCTTCTTGTTCCTTATACTATAACAGTTAACTGATGTTAGAATTGGTCTGTTATTTGATGGAATGAATTAGATGTCCGATGAAATGCTTCTGTGAAATTCTTTTATGCTTATTGACTTATGAAATGAGAAATATTGCCATGCAGGCTTCAATATCTGGAATTGAGTAATTGTGAAGGCCTTACAAAGCTACCACAAGCATTTCTCATCCTTAGGTCCCTTAGGGAGATGTGGATAAGAGGCTGCGCTTCCCTTGTTTCCTTTCCTCAGGCTGCTCTGCCTTCCCAGTTCAGATCAGTTGAAATTGAAGAATGGGAAGCTTTGGAATCCTTACCTGAGGCATGGATGCACAACTCCGATTCATCTCTTCGGGGTTTGAAGATTCTGTATTGTCATTCAATTGTTTCAGTTTCAGAGGTTTCTCTGCCTTCCCAATTGAGAACAATTACAATAGTAGAATGTGATTCTTTGAAATATATTGCTAGAATCCAGCTACCTCCGAGCTTGAAGCGGCTGATTATCTTTTGATGTGATAATTTAAGGACTTTACAGGGGAACAGGACATCCGCAGTAGCAGCAGTGGGTGCACCTGTCTTACATCCTTTTCTTCAGAAAACAAGTTACCTGCCACGTTGGATCACCTTGAGGTCAGGTTTGCTCGAATCTTTATTGTTACAGAACGGAAATCTACCTCAAGTATCTTGAGGTCAGTGACTGTTCAAAGCTGGAGTTGTTAGCAGAAAGGTTGGACAACACATCCCTCAAAGAAACACTATTTCAGGGCTTGAAAATCTTAAACCATTACCTGCCAGTTTGCATAATCTCCACCATCTTCAAAAGATTTTTATTCGTGCATGTCCAAATCTTGAGTCATTTCCCCAAGGATTGCCTTCTACGAAACTAACTGAGCTGATGATCTGGAGTTGTGAGAATCTAAAGGCCTTGCCCAACTGCATGCACAATCTCACCTCTCTTCGACGTATAGAAACAACTGGGTGTCCCAGCTTAGTATCTTTCCCAGAAGATGGTTTTTCCACCAACCTCCAATCACTTATGATTGATGATCTGAAGATATCAAAGCCATTGTTCAAGCAGGAATTGAATAGATTCACCTCTCTTAGGAAATTCACAATCTACAATGGAAGTCCAGACCTGGTGTCATGTTCGCAGTTTCCTGCCACTCTAACCGACCTGCAGATTTCAGAAATGCCTATCTTCAATCGGTGAAAACCTCACTTCATTGGAAATTCTGGGTCTCATTTTTGTCCCAAGCTCAAATACTTTTCAAAGAAAGGCCTGCCTAAATCACTTTTGCAACTAAGAATCACTGATTGCCCATTGATAGAAAAAAGTTGCAGAAAGGATAAAGGAAAATATTGGCCCATGATTTCCCATATACCTTGTGTCCAAATTAATCACAGATCAATTTTTGAAGAAGACTGACTGATCCAGTGATTCCAATTGATACTAGATTTCAATCTGTAAGCTAAACTAGATTTCGTAATCGTAATTTCATTTTTTTTAACCTGTAATTTAACTGTAGTCTCAACTGCCTTTATCAATAAAAAGAAGAAAATTATGTTTAGGATTCCCCGATGCGCTTGATTGTAACTGACTTTTCTATTGTTGAATTAATTTTCTTGTGATTAAAAGTTAAAGTCTTCTCTGTAGATGAAAGGCATTTGTTTTTAAGTCTCCTATTATTTGGTGGGTTATGTGTTGGTCACCTGCTTTTTCTTTTTAATTCCCCAGCATTTGAGATCCCAAGTTATTGTCTATTGACTGGCTTTCAGGCTTTTAGTCTTGAAATTGAAGTGATAAGGATAAAAATGCTCTTTACTCTGTTAGCATGATTTAATTTGGTAATCAGACAGGCTTGTATTGTTGCTAGCTAACCTTTCATTTGAATTTCAATGTGTTAGATAGAATATTTTGTCCTCAAATAAATCTTTAAAACTCCTTGTGGAATTGTGGTGCCGTGGCTTAAAAACCGCAACTATTTTTAAATGAAAAGTGTAGCATATCTTTTATTATGCAATTTTCTAGACCTTTTGCACATTCTAAAATGCAGTGAAAAGCCTTGAAACAACAACATTATGCAATTCTTACTCGAAAGTAATATATTATTCTGTATTACAGCAGCTTTTCCTGCTAAATGTGAGGTAAATTGAGCAGAAGTATAAATAAGGGACCAAATAAAATAAGATTATTCACTCCAGGTTAGCAAAATGCAAGCTCCCTTGAGATTCATGATAAGCCTTTAAAGTGAAAAAGCCAATTGATGACAAAGGCAAGGACCATGCCACAAGTTTTGTTTGTAAAGCTGCATTTGAGTAAGGCTCCTCAGCTTTTCAAGTGGAGTTTAGGTTGATTGTGTATTGTAGTAAAAGTTTTGAAGTGGAGTATTGAAATGGTGAGTTAATACAGATTATTGCATAAGGGCTTGGATTGATGCCGGATTATTGGCTGATGAACTGGTTTTGGCTTTGCTTTTCGATGGATATATGCTTGGATTCTGGTAAATCCTGAGGGTAATGGCATTAATGCACCAACAGAAGGGCCGGCAATTATGGATGCCTGATACATCAAGAGTTACATTAAGAAGACATTATCAAGGTTTCTCACGCCAAGGAAAGGAAGCTGCTTGACTATGTTGCACGGCAACGACGAAAATTGGGTGCTCTCTCAAGCTGCTCGTAAGCAAAGCTTTTATTAAAATTAATTAATAATTTTATGATGTTAATGGCCTGCCAAAATTATTAGTGTGTTGCTTTTTTAATTGCTTGCACTTGCAGGATTTTTATTTTGCCTGAACGAAAGGACAAATGATGAAATTTAGTTATCGTTATATTAATTTAACTCATTAAATTTTCTCTCTTGCTGATGTAGCATTTTTTATTTTTTAAAATCTAGAACCAGCAAAATTTCTAATTTCTCTTTTGAGTATTGAGTTGTATAAATGTACAATTGATTCTCTTTTAGATTTGTCACGACTATAGATGGTTGATATTTATAAAAAAAATTGGCAGTTGCATAGCTGAAGCTGTGGTCTACAGTATCTCCGAGCTAGAGTCTGACTGATCAGAACATCAAAATCCGTGCATATGGTCTATTTTACGAAATAGCAGATTGAAAATGATTTGTGTCAAGATCATTATGCCACCTCTAGTTACCACTGTAAATCGATTTTACAGCTCAGGAAGATGATAAAAAGAAACAAAACAAGGTGGGGTTATCAGCTGGTTTTCCTCTGCTATGTTTCTGTTCTGGCAACAAGTTTTTTATCAGGATGCCTTTTTATTTATTTCTCTTAATCAATCGATAGGGTTATCAATCTGCAGCTACGGATGAATTTACTAACAAGGTTCAAAAATAAGCTTGGGGAGGGTGGCTGTGGCCCTGTCTACGAGGTAGTATTTCATCCGACTGTTTAATTAATATAGTACGAAATCCGAAGTCTCAAGTCCAAACCTTCAACACATGTTGATTGCATTTTCATTCTAGGCAATATTGCTAGATGGAATATTAAAAATTAAAATTAAAAGTCCTCCACGTACATAGTTAATTTGGTCAGTTGCCACTTACTTTTTTTTTCAATTTCCCCGGCATTTGTGATCTCAAGTTATTGTCTATTGACAGGCTTTTAGCCTTTTAGCCTTGAAATTGAAGTGATGATAATGAAAATCTCTTTACTCTATTAACTTGATTTTATATTTTTATTTGGTAATCAGACAGGCTTATATTGTTGCTAGCTAAGCTGTCATTCGAATTTCGATGTGTTTGGTAGTTTTTGAATCAATCTTTCAAACTCCGTTTGGTATTGTGGTATCCTCCCCTTTGTCAATAGTCAAAGTGAATCTAGAATAAGACACATTTACTCAAAACCACCAACGGGTATCCATCACCATCAACAATTTAGGTAAAATCTAGCAAAAGACTACTCTTTGATCACACATAACAAATAACCATGCACATGTCTTCATATTACAAACACGTCTTCATATTAAAAACAAGTAAACGGGTACACTACAAAAAAGCTAGCAATAAATAATTTTAAAAAACTATCATAAAGAGAGGTGGATAACAATGAATTTATCCGTCATTTATGTATCTGTCACTTTTTTATGATTGAAAAAAATTGTCATTAATTTATAATAGTATTTAAATTCATATGTTTGTCATCATAAAAAATAAATATTTTAATTATTTTTTTGAAAAAAATTAATTTTTTTCAATTTAAAATGTTGGAGAAAATTAATTTTCACTTGTGAATTATTTAGTTTGTGATGAAGTTTATGATCGAAATTTTTTGTCACAAGATCTAAATTTATATTGAAAAAAATTATGAATTATTTCATTTAAATTTATGCATTCATGTATTTGAAATTCAATTACAAATTCAATATGAACAAAAAATTAAATTATACAAAAACACTTTTTATCAATAACATCATCCAAAAACACTTGTATCCAACAATTATATCCGACTAAAGTAATTCAAAAGATAAATTCCAGCAACCAAGAGCAAATGTTTCAAATTTTACAAGCGAATGATTTGAACTGCTCCCATATTCAGTAAAATTCCAGTACATAAAAATTATGTATATAATAACTTGTAATCAAGCTGGGAGAAAGAAAAATTAAATCAAACTCGTATGCATTTGCATTTATGCAACTCAAATTTATCCCACATGTATTCCATTTAACCCAATTAAAAAACAATCAATTTCTTCATGCAATTTCTTCAGCAAACTCATAATTTTTATGCATATCGAATCAATTTCTGCACCCAGTCAATTGCCGTACACCAACAGATTTTCTTTTTCTTCTTTTTTCTAAATTATATTTAAGAAATGATACAAACTAAAGCCGTGAAGAGTCAAGTTACCACTTATCATCAAGTGACGGAGTTGCAAAGCCGATAAGTTAGATGGGACGAAGCCGATGAGATGGAACATCAACGTTGACAAGACAGAAGACATGACGTAGACGAGATGGAAGCTGTGAGTTTTGACACTGATTGGAATAGCCGAAATGATGGTGGGTGCTGATGTTGTTTTTCGCGTGCCTCTAAATAGTGTCAATTAAACTCCTGCTCGCGGTTTGCTCAAGCTCGAGCAGGACTGCTTTCCAATTTTAATTCTTCTTTATCAGTTGGAATGACGATCCTCTCTGGCCTGGGCTCAAAAAATAAAGCTTACGAAAACTCTACGACGCTCAAGTCAGTGATCGAGTTGTTATTTTAGTATCCCTTGTTGTTTGAGAGACCGGAGAAATCAAATGGTACTTTTTGCCTTTTATTGGTAAGAATCACTAGAGTGAAATTCAGGGGATAAAAAATAAGAAGAACTTGTCTAAAAATTTCGGAACCCCTTGCCTCTGTCTTCATTTTCCTTTTATACCTTCGTTTTCCCGCCCATCTTTCTTCGGGGGAGGCCGTTCCCGCGTCTATGGCACCTGGACCCCTTCTGACAGCCGAGATTATTGCGGTACACCCTGAGAATGCGGGATGTCAGGTGGGCATGGGTTCCCACAGCCTCATGATAGTGTCGGTCATACGGGCATGAAATGATGACACTGTGGGGGCGGGGCATGTGCCGGCCATCGGTAATAGTGACGACACCACACCGCGTGGGGCATTAGTCAAGCATCGATCGTCATGTTGAGTCGCTGGGGAAATGGGTTGGACTATCCCAAATCGACCGTATCTGGATCTTGCATTTCCTCTGTGCCATAAAGACCTCGAGCAGAAGAATAAGCTCGGATATAGACCAGCCCTCGGGCTCCTCGACCTTGATAAACTTTGATTAGCTATGAGGATATCGAGCAGAAGAATGAGCTCAGGCTCGACCAGTCTTGCACTCCTCGACCCTGACAAGCTTTGACGCCTAATAAAGCTGTCTTCGTGCTAGCGGTCGGGTCTTCTGCTCGAGGTGGGTTGGCCTCGAGATCTTTTACATTGAGCTGGATTGGCCTCGAGGAGGCCTACTCGATATCAATTCACGGGCTTAAACACCAATGAGAGCAAGTACAAATTATTAAAATAGGCAAATGGGCATCCGTCATTTGTTCATTATAAAATTTCAAGGTACTTTTTGACTCACAAGCATGCTGCCATGATTTCGATCCAAGTCTCAGCACATCATTTGTGAGCATAACCCAAATCACATTTACAAGAAAAATCCAATTTCAATAAACAGTTGAAGCACTTAAGAATTACCCTCTGAATCCATATATGCATTTCTCAACCCTAATTTCACACAATTTACATGTACAAAGTTGCCATTTATTTGTCTTAGTTGTGGAAAGACTAGCAAGATTACATATAACAAGTGTTGCTTCTAATCTTCGGTCCACTAAACCCCATGTTTAGCCTAAAGATAATAAGCTCCAACGGGACCTCTAGCACCCAGTTCGTAAAGTTCTGGTGCAATATTGCTCGTAAAATTATGTTGTGTTTTTTATTATTTATCATTTTTCGCTGTGACTATAATTCATCCTCTATCTTAGAACAATTCCAATATATCCGTGACCTAATTTACATTTTTAGCACTCTTATTGGTTTATGTTGAAATATATTTATGTGTTGAAATAAAAAGTAGAATGATATAAAAAAAGATAATTTTTAGGGACCTCTCTTAAGGTTTGGTGTATTGACAATCTGATAGAAAATATTCATATAATTATAAGAACCTCCCTTTATGTTAGTATAAAAATATGTATGGTGTCAGTATAAAAGAGCAAATATGTAAAATTTAATTTAAAATTCAAACAAAATGTGCTTCATTGTCTGAGAAATGAAGACTTAAACACATATTACCCAGCCACAATCATTACCCAGTAAACAAAAGAAAATGAATTTCTTTCATAAGGTGTACTCTTCTTTGAAAATACAGCTTACACTTGAACAAAACCCACTGTCATTTTCATCGTTAGAGAAGAAACCTTTGCAACTCACAAATAATTTCTGAAATCATTTATTTATTTTCATGATTTCATCTAATGAACGAGATGTCATTGTGCAGTAGTCCAATGGTTCCACGAATCAAGTATTGCCGACAACCAGCATCTACTGCAACTGGAATTGGATAGTAATAAAGGTTAGTCTTAAATAATTTGGTAATAGTGTATTTGTTAAATAATGTGATTGTAATTACATCTGATGGAAATTATAAGGAATTCAAGAAGTATTACCTTTTTTTCAAGAAATTAAGCAGTAGAATAATCAAATGTTGGATCACGTATAATGCCAGAAATAAATCATGAATGGAAATCTTTTTCTTGATCACAGAATAAAACCCTTTGTAGATGAGTTATTCAATGGAAATCTTGTACAAAAGAAAGGAAGAGAAGAAGATGAATTGATGTTTTTCTGTGCGTTTGATTAATGGAACCCAATCCGTCAATAATGGTTTTTTGGAGGAACATATACAGCAGTTAGGAATGGTTGGAAATTTGAACGTAAAACAACTTCCCTCTCCCACAACTACCATGTATGGTAATTACATGGCAGTTATCATACATGGGTCTGATCAGGTCGACCCATCGTGGGCGACCCATCTGTCCAACATCTCCCACTTGCACATGATGGGACGATGTTGAAACAGCAGGGCAGTAAATGAGAAACAATGAACAACCAAATATCACCAATCATATAAGCCAATATACCTTGTGATCATGAGCATATCCAAAAACCCATTTGGGGAGCCAAAAAGTATCTCAATTGCCTACCTAGGCAAGAGATGTCCCAATTACAATCTTATGCAAGAGAATTTGAACATATGTTCATTGTATCCTAAATTTAATTTACTTTAATACTCAAGCATACTAAATCCCCTCGGTATATCAAAATTGTGGAATCTCTTTATGTATTCACAATTGTAATATCTCACATAGATTATACAATTAGTCGACCAATGGATCACATAAAAGGAAAAATTAAATTTTCCTATCACACTCATGTTCAGTAATCCAGAAAGGTTGCTTTCTTAGGCATGTTTCATAGACCAAATCATGTGAAGGTCATAAATAACATGCTAAAGTAGCAGACACCAGACACCAATCTGAGATCTTAGAAACATAGTTGATAGTCATAAGGATACTAGGATTGACTTATAGGAAGTTATATGGAACTTACACAATGAGAAATAAGGGAGATTCTCTCATTTTCCATTTTGGTCACCAACCATGCATGGTATGATACATACGTTACAATAAATCTTCCATTTCAAGGCGTATGTCTCATTAATCCAAGTCACTGTACAAATCTTATTCCAATCGCTCTTTTATAGTGCCTGACCTAAGTTTTTAAAATGAACGCTCTCCTTTAGCATCAAAATAAGATCTTATATCTGGCTTCAATTAGATCTCTATGATGGTGGGGTGGTCAATCTACGAGAAATATCGTTTACGACCTCATCTTGACTCTAGTCAAGGCGACAAAAATTTGTAAAATAACATTTTTGGCTCTTAAACAAACACTTTGTTTCATTATTCTACTTGTCTCATCTCAGCTTGCTCCTAGAGCAACTGAGGCCACCACGAGTGTAAGAAAGCTGGTCATGACCTGACGACATACTCTCATATGTGTGTAATTATGCATTTCTCAAACTAAACTGAAATAAGAGAACATTAAATATCATTGCGTTTCAGAACAATCCATGAAATAATGTGTGGCGCATTATTTCAATTTTGTTTTATTATTATGCAAAACCAATTTTTTTATCCAATGGGTATTTTAGTCTTTGTATGTAACTTGTGATTTTCAAATTCTATTACCCATCAGTTCATCATACGAATAAAGAAATATTTTGACAATAAGGGTATTTTTAAACTTTCTACAGTCAATTAACAGTCCGATTAACATAAAATGGTATACGTCAGGAAGGTCTTTGTAATTACGTGAATACTGTCAATACACCAAACTTAAGGGGAGGTCCCTAAAAATTACCCATATGAAGAAGGATTCATGTGTAAAAATCTTGAGAGTTTTAATTTTTTTATTTTACAGAAAAATAAGGATTGTAGTGTAATTGAACTAGAAAAAGATAAAAAAGAAAATGGATAGATAAATAATGGGTGATAATATCTTCACCACATAATGTTCGTAAACCCACCCCATTTTCAAAAATTAATTATAAAAAATTGGTATTATTTTTTTAAATTTTGAAATAAAGAAGAAATTTGAAAAAATAGTTAATTAAATTTATCTTAATTTACTTTTTTATTTAGATTTTTTAATATTTGATTATAAAGATTGCTTTTGCATAAGTTCAAATTGACTATTTTACCCTTATAAAGTAAAACTACTAAGAATTTACTTTAATTTCAATTTTTTCTAATTTTGTACCGAACTCATTGTTTTCAATAATACTTTATTAGTTTGATATTAATTTTTAATTAAACTAACATAGTGTCCTTATATCACAATACTCATGTAAATTATTAGACTGTCAAATCTATGTCATTACACGTAAGGGCATTGAAATTAATAATTATATTTCATTTAAAAATATTACATTATCAATTACAAAATTAAGTATCTAAATTATTAGGTATAATAACTCATGTTTATTAGAACAATTTGGTTGTTTTATATCATAATAATAAAATAGTAAAATAAAACCTATATTAAAGTTTATGATCAAAGATGGTCAAAGAACTAAAGGAAAAAAAATAATAGAATGATTTAATTGATATATTGTACAAAACGTGTATTAATTTATACGTATTAAAAATATTGTGAACTTATTATAATTATTTCCTCGAAGTGAGATAAATTTACAAAAATAATGGAGTGGAAATATCCCCACTCATAAATAATAGTGCATCAAACATGTTTTTTAATACTCATTAAATTTTAAAAGGTAGTGTCCAAACTTCTATTTCTTCAAAAATTTAAATTCCGGTGATAAGTTAAACAATTATTTGAAAATCAGTAGAGTGTATCACATCATATAGTTGATGTTAAGAGTTAAGACTACACTTGCATAAATAAGTTTGGACTACTCTTGCTAAACCCAAAAAAAAAAAAAAAAAGTGATCCTTGATCCTGCTGAAGGTTGGACTTGGACCGTAGGTGAGAGTATTTGCGCTCAAGAGAAAATAACTAATCGAGTAAAGCTAATAGCACTCCTGTAATATAGGCTTGGCAATTTACGGGCCTGGGCTGGGCTTTTGTAAGCCTAGGCCCAAGCCCATGTATTTAAAAATAAGCCCAAGCCCTTAAAAAGCGCGTCCATATTGAGCGGGCTCGGGCCGGGCTTGGTTGAGCGGGCTTCAACTGGGCTTGGGCTTTTATTAATTTTTTAAAATAAATTTTTAATAATACTATAAACTAAAAAAAAATTAAATTATACGTGATTATCTAATATATAATTGTCCAATGCATAAAATATTAATAATATAATATAATAAACTACAAAATACTAATATCGAAACAAGCTAATCTAATGTTTGTGGACCATCTTCTTCCTCATCGTTCAATTCTTCTCCAGTAAAAACTTCCTTTTCAGGAACTCCACCAAACAAAAAAAAAATTATTAAAATAAATAATAAAGCAAAAACAATTAAAAATTGATTTTCTAAAAAATATTTTTATACCTCGACCGCTAGTAGCCCATAACCAATGCTGAGAGCACATGATCGCTTCTAACGTGTCTGGATGTAGTTTGCTACGATGTGGACTCAAGGTTCTACCTCCCGTACTAAAAGCAGACTCCGAGGCAACAGGCGTCACAGGTATGGCTAAAAAATCCTTGGTCATTTCAGCCAAAATATGATATTTTCCTTTGTTTGTCTTCCACCATTGTAAAAAATCAAAGTCCACAGTTCTTTTAAAACTAACGGAAAAAATAAATTAGCAGTGGGATATGCTGTACCCGGAAACAACTCAGTCAATCTTGAAAAAGGCCTCAAATAATCTAATATCTGCTTAGCCATCTCCCACTCCTCACTACTTGGCAAACACTTGTATTGCGGCTCAAGTGTCTCGTAGTCGAGAAAAACATGTCTATACTTCAATGCAACATCAAGCATAGCAAAAGTAGAATTCCATCCGGTTGGACAATCAAGCCCCAATTTTTTCACGTCCAACCGCAATTGATCAGCACACCAACTCAAACTTTTCCACCCGTTTTGGCGACGAACTCCAATAAGTCACACTATCTCTAACACGTACAATACTACTCTCAATCATTGACAACCCATCCTTCACAACTAGATTTAAAATATGTGCCGCACACCTTACATGAAAAAATTTACCACCCAAAATCATTGACTCTGTTGACAACAATCCCTTCAGTTTTTCAACCATTGCATCATTAGTAGAACAATTATCCAAAGTAATCGTGGATATCTTTCTATCCAGATTCCAATCTATCATACACTTCAATAAAATTTGAGAAAGACAATCAGCTGTATGTGGAGCTTGCACATATATAAACCTATTCATTAAAAAAAATTATATTAAGTTATAAAAAATATATTAAATAAAAAATTTAATATTTAATAAAATACCTTAGGATTCGACTTTGTAAGTGCCAAGAGTTGTCAATGAAATGTCCTGTAACGACCATATAACCTTTCTTTTGATTACTTGCAGTCCACATATCGGTAGTAATTGCCACCCTACTGTTATTAATCTCCAGCAAATTCATTGCCTTCACCTTTTCCTCATTATACAACTTAAATATCTCATTTTTTAAAGTGGTTCTGGACATAGGCTTCGCTAATGGATTACAATAATCAACAAAATCTCTAAATGCCTCATACTCCACAAATCTAAGAGGAAGCTCATGCTTTACAACCACTGCTGTAAGTTTTTTACGGGCAACCAATGAATCAAATTTATTAATTCCAAGCTCACCTTTTTCCATCTTCACCAAGTGTTGCTTATTCTCAAGAACCTCTTCCATTGTCGGCTGATTAAAACCACGAATTTGTCTAGCATGTCTATTTAAGTGACTAGTTCCAGCTCCACAACTAAGAATTGTTGTGAAATGATCCCAACAATTTGAGACAGCCCTTTGTTTTCTTTTTTTTTTCCAGACCTTGTTTCTCTCTGAACATTTTCTATCTCAGCAGTCGGAGATAAATCGAAAACATTTTTCATTATAATCCTACACAAAATTAAAGCAGTAATATATTAAATTAATACAATCACAAGCAGTAATATATTAAATCAATACAATTACAAGCAGTAATATATTAAATCCAATACATTAAATCTTTTTTTTAAGAAATTAAAAAAATCAAAACTACACTTACCTCAAAGGTTGGAATGCTGTATCAAGCAGCAGATGAGTTGGTCCTCGACGTGTGCAGCAGAGTGAAGCTGATGCTGGCCGACCGTTCCTGCTGCTGGTCGTGCTTGGTTGGAGCTCAACGCGCTGCAGCAGAGTGAAGCTGCTGCTGGCCGGCCGTTGCTGTTGGCTCCTGAAGACTGGTGGAGATGAAGACGATCTGTGGGCATGTGGCTGTGGTTGGCGTTGCTACTGGTGGTGGTGCTTGGTTGGAGCTCGACGCGCTGCAGCAGAGTGAAGCTGCTGGCTGGCCGTTGCTGCTGGCTCGTGAAGACTGGTGGAGATGAAGACGATCTGTGGGCGTGTGGCTGTGGTTGGCGTTGCTTGGTTGGAGATCGACGCGCTACAGCAGATTGAAGCTGCTGCTGGCCGGCCGTTGGACAGCTTGGTGGAGAATGGAGATGACGATGTGTGGCTACGGTTGCTTTTCAATTCGCTGTTTATCTTGCTTTTCAACTTTGTTTTGGTAACTAGGGTTAGATATTACACGGAATGACGGAATAATGTTATTTGTTTTATTTGTTTTATTTTATTTTTTAATATAATATAAGCCCGGGCTTTTTACAGGTGAGCCCATATCCAGGCCTATTGAGTACGGGCTTTTAATTTTTGAGCCCGTACCCTTAAAATTAGCATACGGGCTGGGTTTGAAGTCCGTCATTAAGGGTCGGGCCGGCTCGGGCTTTTTTGCCAAGCCTACTATAATATCCTCTTTAAGCCCCACTAAATCTTGTTTCCAATTTTACGCCTACACAAAAATTTCTACTTCGCACACCCACATCCAATACAAGGCAAATGAAGACTGCTGCCAGTGGCAGAGCTCATTTTAACACTTGAAAAAATAATTTTCTTGGATAGAAATAATTTTAAAGATGAAAACATTTTAACATGGCTTGTTGTAAATCTTTTAATACTAACCTGATTCGACATACGGAATTAGCTCTATTCAAATAGTTAAACTTCAAATTCTCCATTTTTAGAGTTGAAAACTATGAGAAAATAATCAATAAAAAAAGTTTTAGCAATTATATTATACTATCTATATAATACAGTTACCAATAAGAGAAAGACGAAGCAAGTTTTGTTTAAGTGGCTTTAAGGAAGAAGATACTGCAGAAAATTACTTAAGAAATAGATCATTAATGGAGAAAATTACTTAAGAAGATAAGGGTATTTGTGGATTGAAAGAGGGTGTCAATGGTTTCGAAACTTGAAAGTTTCTTCGGCCCATTTTAGATCTAGTCTATACATATTCATTTTGCTATTCATTCTATTCTAAATCTAAAAACTCTAATTGCATCATCATATTAGTAATATAGATATGGAATTTTGGCGGATATATGATTGTAACATCAGCAAATTGTATTATAGTGTAATAAATATAAGAGCAGGAGCATTTATCAGAAGAAACTAATTCATTTACAATATCATATGTCACTATATATAATTTAGAATGTAATCAAACTATACCTAATAAACTAAGATCACCAATTAATTAACATAACGAAAGAATCAAGTTAATTAAATGAATGAATACTAGTGAACTTATATTTCACAAGATTATTAATAAAAACCCAATCATAATTACAGAACTTATTTCCAGGGAATGATTGCATGAATGCGAATAAATTCACTTTAACCTAACCTATAATTAACTGGAATCACAACCCTTAAATTAAACCAGTGCTAGCTTTACCTTAACGCAGTGAAAATACTTGAAAGTAAGAGAATATATAGCATATTATACATGGGCACATAAGTTTGTACATCATCATGCAAGAAATTTGGGGCAATTGAGCAGAAGTATAAATAAAGACCAAATATAAACACACATTCAAAAGGTTAATATTATTAAATATTAAATAATATGTAATATTGTAATCATACAATATCGTTGGAGCAATTAAATACTTACACTTAAAAGGTTAATAGACCCATTATTTGATATAGTTGTTAGGGTACATTGAATTTAAAACCTTACTAATAATATAAATAACTCGTATAGAGCGCGTAAGGATTAATCTTATGAAGACTACGTTAGTTTTATTTATTATTAACTCTAAAATAATGACTTAAAATAATAATAATATAAATTAATTTAATCTAAAGGAAATATCAGCTATAAATGAAAATGGGGGGTTTATGAATTTTTAACTAAATGGCAGGAAATAAAGAAACTAAAATTATGAAAATAACAATTTAATTAAACTCTAATTAAATAAGACATAAATAATAATAATAATAAACTTGGTCAAATGATCTTTTGCCACCATCAAACATGCACAAAATATATATCAATTCTATCATCAATTTCTATTAAAACTATCAATCGTAGACAATAATAAGCTCTATTAATTTCTATCTTTCCTTAATTTGTTGTTAGGCAAAACAAGCTTTTCACATAATCTCTAACCATTAAATAATTTAAAACAACCTATTTAAATTTAAGATAATTGACGTATTAAGTAAAAAAAGATATTAGGTTGATCCAAGCAATAACGCATAAGCTCAGATTATTTAACCTTGGTTGTTCTAATTTGCTACTAATTATTAAAATATCAAGACAATTACGGATCAAAAATTTTATTCTAGCTATAGAATTTATTCAAGTCCTATCTAATTAGCCACTCAAATAAAACAAGAATAAAATCATAAATATTAATTGTGGAAAAACATATACATTCTCAACTATCAACCAAATATTTAATTTAGTATAACATAATTGAATTGAGAATAAAAGAGTTGACAAAACCAGTCATGAAGAATTATCCAAATGGCTGCTCTACTCCAATTTAATTCTTGCTCTTCTCCCTTATTCTCCTTCTTGCTGAATTCCTTCCCAAAGGCCAAATTCATGCCTTTATATAGTTGTCATGTGGCCGACTCAATTAATTAATTGTCCTCAATTCATAAGACATGAATAATGCTAATTCATGCATGCTTATTGTCGTGGGATGAGTGTTTTACACAATGAACCCATGCGGTACTTAGAAAACTCTTACCAAAAGTTGCTAAGTAAGCATTTGAAATTTTCGACTAGCTAAACCTTGAGGTTATCAAAAGAGATAGAGAGAAGAGAGCAAGAGAGAAATTGAGCCAAATGCAGAAATTGGATTAATCGAAAGACAGCTTACAAGAGAGCTTACAAGAGTGCATGAGATGTTTGCTCAAGTACTTGGCATTCAAATGCCTAATTCCAACCCATATTTATAGGGATGCTTGCCAAACTCTATAGAATTCTATGCCTAGAGAATTGTATGTGCATGTGCAAAATTCTAGAAAATTCTAGGGTATGTATAAGAGTGTCATGTGTGCTAGAATTTTATAGAACTTTCTAGATTTGAGACAAGCTAGTACATCTTGGTTCATGGATTTGGACCATTTTTGGGCTCAAATTAGACGGTCCGTGACATCCTCCCCCACCAAAATTCTAGGCATCCTTGTCGCACTTTTGTGCTTGAACCTCTGAATATGTTTCAAAAATTGCCACAAATCTTCTTCTTGTTCCCAAGTGACTTCGCTCTTAGTGAGGTTATTTCACTTCACCATGTACTCTTTGTATGCCGACATGCCTCTCCTATGAATCACACTCGGGTTTCCCACGCTTTCGTGGTATGGCTTGAGAAGGTTTACGTGAAAGACAGAATGAATCTTGATTCTTGGAGAAAGTTATAGTTAATACGAGACGTTATTCAGACGTCGGAAAATTTGGAAAGATCCCTCTTAGAATCTCACTAACCCCTTGTGGACTTTCCATAATGTCTTGAATTGTTGGGGTAGGAGCTTGATTATCACTTGATTACCTTTTTTGTCCTCAACATGCAGTCCCCTTGTATCTGCCACTTCTTCATTTTCCTTGCAGCTTTGTCAAGATAAGCCCGCGTGATGTTGTCTCTTCGTGCCATTCGCGAGCGAGCTTGTGAGTTGCAGGGCTTTTTCCTTCATAAGTTAAGGCTATGACATTGAGGGTCATGGGCTGAAATCGTATGATAATTTCGAATGGGCTTTTGCCGATAGCCTTGCTCCGCTGAAGGTTATAAGAAAATTGGACAACGTCGAGCAACTTTGCCCAATCCTGCTGATGAGCGCTTATATAGTGCCTCAAGTACATCTCGAGGAGGCCATTAATGCGCTCAGTCTGCCCATCCATTTGCGGATGAAAGCTCATTGAGAACTTGAGATTCGTCTCCAACATCTTAAAGAGCTCCATCCAAAAGCATCCCACGAACCGTGGGTCTCGATCGTTTACTATGCTCTTTCAAACTCCCCAAAGTTTCATAATATTCTTAATGAAGAGACAAGCTGCTTCATCTGCTTTACAATTAGTTGATACGATAATAAAATGGCATACTTACTATAACAATCGACAATGACCATGATGCTGCCGCACCCTTTAGACTTAGGCAAGGCCATAAAGAAGTCCATCGAGACATTTTCGTACAGCCTTAATGCTAGGGGCAGGGGCTCCAATAATCCTACAGAGAGTTGGTGATCTATCTTATCTTGTTGGCACATAAGACAGTCTACACATACGCCTCGATGTTGTCCCATATGTTTGGTTAAAAGTACGAGGCTCGGACTAGTGCAGTAGTGCACTCGATTCCTAAATGACCAGCCCACTTAAAGTTGTGACACTATTTAATTACTTCCTTGCATAAGTTTCCCCACCTAGGCACTAATAGTCGGTCTTGTTTGGTGAGAAAGATGCCTTCTTCTTGACAAAATCACCTCGTCCTGCCTTTGAAAACTTTTTGCAACAAATCTTTGCACTACTAGAAAAATGGCCTTTAGTGATACTAAAATAGTGTCATTAATTACTTTTAGTGACACTTATTAATAGTGTCAGTGATCTGGGAGTCAGAAAAATACTGACACTTGAATGTGGTGTCAGGGTTGAATGTGGTGTTAAGGATTACTATTACTATAGTATTACAGATTTTATGACACTATAGTGTCAATAATTACTATTACTATAGTATCACGAGTTAGTAATATCAGTAAACAATCACCCCAATGAAACTGATACTTTATGATACATTTTTAGTATCACTGACTTTTATTAGTTATTATTGTCATTTTAAGTTTTGTTAATTTAATGATATTATTTAAAAAGAATATTAGTAAACTGTTAAAATGAACAATTATATATAAAATTTCTAACAAAACATTATGGCTCCTTTTTTTGGCTTTCTTCACAAAACAATCTTAAAAGAGTTTGCTACTTAATTCTGTACACACCCCAAATCATATGGGTTCTTTGACAAAACACCATTAATTTCATACATAAACAAATAAGGCTCTCCATCTACAAATTTAAGGAAGATTAAAATATTTTTTTTAAAAAAAAAAAGAATAAAGATCATCCACATCGATAACGTGACAATAAAGCAGAAGCTAACTCAACTAGTTGTCAGCATCTTTCTACATCATATTTCATAAAAATGCTCTTGATCTTTCTTCAAAATCTTGCTTTGCTGCTATGGAAGTGAGGGTGTGCATGGGACTGGTGGTCAAGGTGTTTGGTTATTACTTTTACTTGACTGCAGAAGTTGATTGCAAGAAGATATGCTTGCTCTTCAATTTCCAAACTTAAATGCAGATAGATATTTTGTTTAAAATATCTGTAAACCAGCTGTGACATAAGAATAAAAAAAGAATTGAGAAAGAAAATAAAATTAATTTTTTTTACTGGACCGTTACTTAATTTACCAAAAACCATTAACTTTTATTCTACATTTATAACTTTTATTTCATTATAACAAATGTAACTTAAAATCTATAAGACCTAACTACCAAATGCACCTTTAACCCATCGTTATGTATTTTTTCATATCAAAGTGGCTATCTCTTTTACTTTTACTTTGGCTGAGTAGCCCTTGATAAATAGACGGTAGTAGTTCACTAATCCGAGAAATGAGCGAAGCTCAGGCACTTTTGGGGGAGGCTCCCAATCGAGGATGGCCTTCACTTTCGAGTTTTCTATAATTAGTTTTCGAACCGCTATTTAATGTCTAAGGAACTCCACCTCTTTTTAAGTCAATGAGCATTTCTCCATCTTGAGGTAGAGCTCTTTCTCTCAGAGTACTTAGAAGAGTTGTCGCAAATAGTTGGCATGCTCCTCGAGCGTGGTGCTATACACCATTATGTCATCCAAGTACGCGATCATGAAGTGATCAAGGAATGGTTGAAGCACCTTGTTCATGTGCGTGCAAAATGTTACTAGTGCATTGGTGAGACCGAAAGACATTACAAGGAACTCAAAAGATCCGTACCTTGTTACATGCTGTTTTCAGTTCGTCTCCCTCGGCAATACGAACTTGGTAGTACCCAGAGAGCAATTCGGGTTTGATGAAGTATTATGTTTTGCCAAGCTGGTCGAATAGATCCGCTATCAAAGATTATCAAATACTTATTCTTAATAGTGATCTTGTTAAGCGTCCGATAGTCGATGCACATCTGTAGCGAGCCATCTTTTTTTTTAAAGAGTATAGGTGCACCAAATGAAGCTTTTGATGGGCGAATGTAGCCTGCATCTAATAAATCCATGAGTTATTTTTGTAGCTCCTCGAGTTTGGGTGGCGCCATGCGGTAAGGAGTCAATGCTGGAAGTTTCAAACCTTGTTCTAACTCGATTTGAAGATCTAACTCTCGTCTACGCAGGAGTTTTTTCAGACTCTTTGGAGGCATCACCTCATTGAACTTATTGAGAATGACTTGTATCAAGGGAAGGACTTGGCTTGGATCATTTGCGAAACTTTCTCCCTTGTTGAGCTCTTAGATGAACAATATGAAACTTGGGTCCTTCTTGAAAGCCTTTTTGAATTGCATGGCTGAAAAAATATTCTCTTCGGACTTGCCACGCTCCATGGGAACTATGCATGCCTTACTCCAGTCGATGATGCTTCGGAGTTTGAGGTTGGAAGTGGGAAGGCATGGACTTGGTCGAAGAATTCCATGCCGAGAACCATCTTAAAGTCTTTCATGGGCACGACGAAGAAATTGAACTTTTCTTTGCATGTCCTAAGTGCTATGTACACACCTAGTGCCGTGCCCACAATAGGCTTAGCGAGGGAGTTTATCGCTTTTATTGTGCTTCTTTTCTTGGTAGTTTTGAGGCCTAGGTGCTTAGCATCATCATCGGATACGAAATTGTGTATTGCTCCCTATTCAGTATCGTATGAACGGAGTGTCCGTTTATCATCTCGCTCATGTACATGAGCTCTTTCTTAGCGAGTACAAACTATAGGCTATTGAGTACATCGAGTCGTTAGAGAGAGTCCATGCTAGGTTAGGGTTCTTCCATAGATACTGTAGAATTAACCTTGAGTTGGGCAGCAAGTGCGTAGAGAAACTTCTTTTCGGGACAGTTGCATGCCCAATGAAAGGCTATTGTATATTAAATATGGGCTTTAAGGCTTTGGCGATTCCTTCTTACCTTATGATTTGTCTTGCCTGCTTTTGCCAATTGGAGGCTTTTTCTACACCAAATTCTTACCATCATTGCCCTTGACCTTGCGACTCTCTCCCCCACCTTTGGTTTGGCTAGACTTCTTATCTTTGGATTGGGTAGAGTAATCGGTGAGCGACTCTACAGTGGCAATGATGTCATCAAGAGTTTGGACACCCTACCTATCGAGCTCTATTTTGGCCTAATCCTTGAGGCCATCTTAGAAGTAGAAGAATGAGTCTTTTTCAGACATCTTGCTGATCTTGAGCATAAGGGTAGTGAACTCGTTGATGTAGTCATAAGCGCTACACGTTTGCTGGAGACCACGTAGGCATGGTCTCGCTTCTTTTCCGCATTGCTTGGGGCAAATTACTTTCGAAGTTCTTACTTGAAATATGCACAAGGGTTGATAGTGCAGATACCTTTGCCCATTTCGCCATGCTTACGATATCATCATAATTGTGCAGCGCCTTAGAGATATGTAGGTACAGTGCCCACCTTCGATACCTCGTCTCGTACACCCATGGTATTGAAATATTGGTCTAGCTCGAATAGAAAATTGTCTACAATAGTGACGTTACGTGTGACATCCTAGGTGCCAGGCTTTGGCACGTCAATGCGTCGCGCATCATTTGTGCTTATGGAAGCCAAGAGAGTGCGTGCTTGTGCTATGCCCAGTCCGAGCAAAATTCTTCCACCTCCATGCGGAAAGCATGTAGTTTATCTTGTATGAAGCTGCGGAGTTTCAGTAACTCTTCATGGAATGCTCGAAATTCCCCTCAGAGGGTGTTGGCTTGGTCTTAGATGAGGGCCTTCGTTGCCACTGTGAAGTCGGCATATTCCATCTTGAGACCATCCATCCTTTCCTCCAATCCTTCAATGGTGTCCTGAGCTGCGGACATCAAAGATTCGAGTGTAGCCATGCAAGGTTTCAAAGCATCGATGGAAGTGGCCTTGGACTTGCTATAAGTCTTGGCCTACCAGCAAGTTTCATCACGGCCTCGGCTTGGTTCTGAGAGTATCTCTACACCAAGAGCGCCCTCTTGTGTTGTGCTTGAAGTTGGAAGATTGGTCATTGCTCTGATACGAGCTGGATTGCGTGGGTGCAAACTATAGCTCTGATACCACTTGTCACGGGCATGAGTGTTTTGCGCAACAAACCCATGCGGCACTTAGACAATTCTTACTAAAAGTTGCTAATTAAGCCTTTGAGCTTCTCGACTATCTAAGTCTTGAGGTTATCAAAAGAACTAGAGAAAATAGAGCAATTAAGCCAAATGCAAAAATTATATTACTTGAAGGAATGCTTACAATAGAGCTTACAAGAGTGCTTGAGATGCTTGCTCAAGTGCTTGGTGTTTAAATGCCTAATGTTAATCCATATTTATAGGGGTACTTGCCAAACTCTAAAAAATTCTATGTCTAGAGAATTATAGGGTATGTATAAAAGTATCAAGTGTATTAGAATTTTACGAAATTTTCTAGAATTAGAGTAAGTTAGCACATTTTAACTCATAACTTTGGGTCATTTTTTGACTTAAATTGGGTTATTGGATTTTAAATCCAATCTCAAGCAATTAACTTGTTTCCCTTAATTGCCATGCACGTGCACTTTAGTTTAGGCAAGAATTATGCATGCTTAATTAAATATAGCCTTTTCCCTTCTTTTCAAATCTACTTTCCATAATATATATATATATATATATATATATATATATATATATATAATAATTTAATGTCACATTGAAATATTTACTTCCTTAATTAATCACAACATATTCTTTATACTAAGCTCTCCACTTGAATGCAAGTATAATAATTAATTAAAACAAATTTTCTTTGATTTATTTTAATTAAATTTCTTTATTTCTTTCATCTTTTTAATTATTTGAGTAAATTTCTTCTTCAATATTCTGATTTAATTCCTCTTTAATGCTAGAATATAGTTAATATAAAAATTAATTTAATAAAATAATTAAAATATTTATGATATTTAAGACTAAATTAGCAAAAAAATAAAGTAAGTAATAATAAAACATACCGAAAATATGCACTTATCGAATGTCGGCGCTTTTTGTTACGAAAATCGAATACTTTTGAGAGTAACAAGTAACAATGAGATATTCTATTTACTAGGGAGCTCAATCATTTTATTTATTTTGCTTTAATTCTGATTGGCGTCTACATTGTTCTATCTTTCCGCTTGCGTTTTGCTTCGCCAAAAGCTTAATTATTTTGTCGCTTAATTATTGGCGCAACTTTGCAAGGTGGATCGATAACCCTTGTTTTTTTTTTTTTTTTCCGACTTTTGTTGCATACGGTTCACATTACACTAAAAAAGTTTGCACGTGTGTACCAAAACAAGAGAGTATGTTTTGATCTAAATCTGTAATTTTGGATGATGTCATGGTTATTTTTATAATTATCCTTAAGTTTGATTATTTAGTAATTTAAAAATGGTCTTTTAAATAGCCACGGCATTGATTATGAATTCCAAAATTAAAAATAACAGTTCATTGATGTTAGAACGGATCAGGTGTTTGATTGAATAAATTATATGTTTCAGTGAAAACCTCAACATCAACAAGTCTTGATAAGGCAACTGACTTAGCAAAAATTATTGACTCACGATAAGAATAATTCAGCATAAAATATTGTATAAAATAAGAATCAGATTTTTCTATCAAGTAAATTGGTTGGTTCAAATGCAAAACGTCGCTATGAATTGCAAGTCATGGGCGGTGATATATTATTTGGAATTCATGTCATAACGATGCAAGTGTATATATTCTTAATTAAGCATTCTTACTGTACATGGGTTGACATTATTAAATGCTACTTTTTTTATTTTAACCAATGACTTAAAAAATTATGATAAAATTTTTAGTGAAGAAGACAGCTAATAAAAAATTAAATATATAATAAGTTAGAATTTATTTAAATTTATGATAAAATTTTTGTAGCTCTTTACCATTAAAATTATCAAAGAGTTTGTATAAAAATAAATCATAATGGTAAGATATTTGTTAATTAGAGCAATACCTAAACAATAGGTTGTGCCATATATAATTTAAAAATATTTATTATTTCATTTAAAAATATTTAGTGTAATTAATTGTCACTTTAGTTTGATCAATGGATAAAAAATTATGACAAAATTTTTAGTAGACTACAAATAAAAAAATTAAATATATATAGTAAATTAATTATATATTATATAGTCCAGCAACTCCATAAAAGTGGCATCATGTGATTCACTACAAAGCACTTACATTAGCCAATGAGAAGCCTCCACGTTTCAAGGAGCCCCATATTAACGCAAATATATTCCACCTTACCTTATCACATCCCAAGATCAAAATTATAATGAAAATAGCACCAAATTTGAAGGATATTTCAGTAAATTTATAAGAAACGATCGGCGGAGCTGCCTACGCCATATGTGCATGTTAAAACTTAAAATTCATCAAAACCATTAATATCTCTTATTGAAACTCATTTATATGAATGATTATCTCCGTCTGCTTCGTAAACAAATAAATTATTAATTTTTTTAAAACAATTATTTAATATTGAAAAAAAATTAAGAAAATGCGCAACAACAGAAATAAGAAAAACATTTTTCTAAAATCCACGAACGTTTTTCCTCTGTTTCCACTGGTTTCTTTGTTCCTCCTCAGAGACAAATATCACCGACGAGCCTTGTAATAAAATAGTATTAGATAGTCATAATTACTATAAAATAATCATAATTATTATAAAAACATGTCAATTATTTAAATTATACATTATTATGTATCAGATACTTTCGTGGAATAAACTGTGAAATTTCCTCGAGGTTGCGGTAGGTCAGGCAGAGCCTGTCCTTGTTGACCAATTTCACATTGGATTCTCTTGCTTGCTTTTAATCTTCATTCACCAACCAACTTGGCTCAGTTTATGTAGATTTTAGGAAAATCTATAATATTAACTACAATATTTTTATAATTTTTTAAAATAATTCTTTAAATTTATTTTTTTAAAAAACCAGCTAAAATATAATAGAATCACCAAAATACCCTTCTTATGAATATATCTTTAAGGTTCAAAAAATCTAAAAAAATACAGAATGGATAAACATATTACAGAAATTAATGAAATAAATAAATAAATGTTAATACATATTAA
>CM046819.1:2897128-2968168 GCA_025617385.1 Murraya koenigii | reverse complement strand
TATGAATATATCTTTAAGGTCCAAAAAATCTAAAAAAATACAAAATAGATAAACATATTGTAAAAATTAATGAAATAAATAAACAAATGTTAATACATATTAAAATAATAATAGAATAAATTAAGCTCCTAAAGATTGAAGTTTTTGAAATAAAAACTAAGTTAGGAAAGAAATCAACATTTCTAAAAGCACAAAAAGAATTAAAAGAATCAATTAGACATAAAGATAAAATACAATTTGGAGACATAGTTAAAGGATCATTTAATGAAAGAATGAGAATTACTGCTATGCCATAAATATTGAGAAAAGAATAAGAATTTCAAAAACAGTTACAAGAAACAATAAAAAGATCAAAAAATAAAGAAAAAACTGATATCAAACAAAAAGAATAAAAATTTATGAACCTAAAGAATCAAGCTCAAGTAGTGAATAATATATAATGAATAATTTAGAAGAACAATTTGATAAATTATCATTAGAAGATTTAAACCTAGAAACACTAGGATTTGATGTAAATATGAATGTTGGAGCACTACCTACTGAACCAAGTATAAAAACCGAAAATCCTAATATATTAGTTACTGATAAAGGTGTAAGAGCACATAATCAAGCATTAGTCTCTAAAAAACTATATTATAAAATGTATCCAGAAGAATACATACCTGAATATAAAACTGAAAATGAACCTATTAAACTTATGGGAAGTAAATTAGACATAAATTGTAGAAAATACCCAAGTAAAACATTAACAAGTTGGTCATATGATATGAAAATAATGTTTATATTTAATAAACAAAATAATGATTGGGATGCACAAAATACAGAAGAAAAATTTGATTTATGGATAGAATTATTAATAATGAGCTTTATTGGTAATGTACAAAATTGGTGGGATGGAATAACTGATGAAACAAAAACTTTAATAAGATTAGCAACCAAACAAGAACTTAGAAAATGAATTAGTGAAGAATTAGATAAATTTACAAATTATATAAGAGATGAATTCCTACGAGAAAACTAAGAAGATCGTAAACAACAAGAAATACAAAAAGAAAAATTTTTAGCAAGACAACATTTAATGAATCTACAGATATGCAACTTATGTAACATAAAAAATTATACATGTGAATTCCAGAAATATTATTATAAACAATTTTACAGTAATGATGATCAAACAATTTATTATGATATGTATATGAACAAACTACCATCACCATGGAATACTTATTTCATTAAAGAATGGAATGCATGCAGATCAACAGAAATAAGAAAACTAATACCAAATACATTAGGATCTAGAGTAGAATTTGTCATAAGAAAATTAAAGATATATGTATAGAAAGACAATTATATAAAAAAGCAAAAAATGCTATGATGATTTGTTGTGATCAAGTATATGCACCAAATCAATGGGGATGTAAACCATATTACAAAAAACATAGAAAACGTAAATAAGGATATAAAAGTAAATATAAAAATAAAAGGAGATATAAAAAACACTACAGAAAATATTGGAAAAATAAAAAATTCAAAAGAAAACCTTATAGAAGATATTATAAAAGAAAATATAATGAAAAAAAATTAAAAAAGACCCTAAAGAATGTAAATGCTGGAATTGTGGATAAAAATGACATATAAGCCCTGAATATAAATAGAAAAAAGTCAGAATAGTAAATAAAACCAGATTTAGAATTATTAACTGATAATGAAAATATAAATTGTTTTAATCTTGAAATATATGAAAGTTATAGTGATACAGAATCTATTAGTACAACTTCTTTAGAAAATACAGAGTCAGATGAGTCAGAATCAGAATTCTGAAATAGAAAATATAGAAGATATAGAAATTGATAATGAAATAGAACAACAAGAGAATAAAGATGGATATCAATTAATTGTACAATTAAATCAGAAGAAATTAAAAGAAATATCAAGAATATCTTTAAATTTAAGAAATCTAGATAATACAATTTTAAGAAATATCCAACAATTTTTTAAAAGAAAAAATATAATTATTCAGGAATATCAAGAACAGGAAAAAGCAATAGATATAACACAAAGTAGAGGAAATATTAAATTAAGCCTATTAAATTCTAGAGGTATAGAAGCCACTTTAAACAAAATTAAAAATGATAGGGTTAGAGATAAAATACAATATGTATACTTAGCTGGAATACAAATATTAGTAAAATCTTTATTTAGAGAAGGAATAAATTCACCCATAATACTTAGTTTACATGATCAGAGATTTATAGATCCTGAATTAGTACATTTAGGAACTATAGAAGGAAATTTATGTTATAAAAAATTCTTATTTACATGTTACCCTAGATATTGTGTTCATATAAAAGATAAAAATATAAATAATACATTAAGTTTACATTTTGAATTAAAGAAAAAAGATATAATGAAACCTGGAAATAAAATTATGACATTTTATTATTCTGCCTTATATTCTTTCTGTAATAGTAATTATGGAGAAATATATAGTAATAAACCATATATAGAAATAGGGAAGGAATTTCAGGATTTAGGACAAAGTATAGAACCAATATTACAAATCCCTAATTTACCTACAACATATAATTTAGATATAAAAGATGATAAGCCTGAATTAGAAGATGATATTAAAAACCAAATGATACCAATTCAATTTGGTAATAAACAACTTCTTAAAGGAATCAAACTTAAAGGAAAACAACCCAAATATAATACATATAAAGAAATATTAATACCTGATAACACATCTAATGGAAGCTTAGTAATAATGGAAAAATATTTTAATGGAATAGAATTTATAGAAGGTCCAAAAATATTAATAGATACAGGTTCAAGTCATAATCATATAAATATCCTAAAAAATAAAGGATTAGCAGAACATACCACAACAGGTGAATATAAATACAAAGATTTCAATGGAAATTTCAGAATATGCACAAAAAAAGTAACTGTACCAACATATTTAGGAAGATTATTATTTAGAATACCATGTTTTATAGACTCAGGATTTGCTCAAAATGAAATATATGATATAATATTAGGAATGAGTTTCTTAAAACACATCAATTATAATATATATAAAAATGGATAGTGAAACAACAGAATTTTGCCCAAAAATAGCAATGTGGCAAAATGGATAAATGAATACTATAAAATTTTCTTTAGGTACTTATATAGAATTAACCTTTCCTGAAACTAATATTACTACATGTGCAATAATAGATACAGGAAGTGAAATTACATTAGGTAAATCATTCTTAGTTAAAGAATGGAATAAATTCTCAGGATCAGGAATAAAACTTATAGGCATAACAAATATCCAAGCATCTTTATTATATTAGAAATCACAAGTTCCAATTATTCTTGGAAATAAAATTATCTTATTAAAACATATTATTCAATATAATACCTTAAAACAAGATTTACTCTTAGGCAACGATTTCCTTAGTCAATTCCAAAGTTATCAACAAACTTTATATAATATAAACCTTAAGACACCTTGTGGCCATATCCTTCACCTCCCTCGTATCTTTAAGCCATACAGAGTAGCAGCCGAACGTGGTGATTATACTTATAAGATCTTTTTCGATAAACAACAATTACAAAATAATTTGATATCTATTGATGAAATTAAGAAACAATTACAAGAAGTATATCATGAGAACCCTTTAGCTTTATGGAACCCTAAAAATCTAAGAGCTAAAATAGAATTAGTAGAACCAGCAACTATTAGAGTACGACCAATGGTATATACTCAAGAAGATATAACAGAATTTAAAATACAATTAAAAGAATTATTAAATTTAAATTTAATAAGACAAAGTTTTAGTCTTCATTCTAGTCCAGCCTTTATGGTAATGAAACATAGTGAACAAGTTAGAGGAAAAGCTAGAATGGTTATAAATTATAAAGAATTAAATAAATACACTAAATTCGATGGATACTTCTTACCAAAGAAAGAAGTATTAATAAATTTAGTAAAAGGAAATACATATTACTCCAAATTCGATTGTAAATCAGGATTTTAGCAAATAAAAATGAAAGAAGATAGTATAAAATATACAGCCTTTAGTACACCTCAAGGTCATTATGAATGGTTAGTTATGTCATTTGGATTAAAAAATGCACCACAAATATATCAAAGAAGAATGGATGATCTATTAAGAAATAAAACATATTTAATAGTTTATGTAGATGATATTTTAATAAGTTCAAAAACTTATAAAGAACATATTGAACATTTAAAAGATTTTGCACAAACATGTAAAGAAAAAGGAATAGTATTAAGTGAGAAAAAAGCAAAAATATGTCAAAATGAAATAGAATTCTTAGTAATGATACTCAATAATACATGAATAAAATTACAATCTCATATAAGTGAAAAAATAAAACAATTTCCTGATAAATTAGAAAACAAAAAACAAATACAAACATTTTTAGGATGTTTAAACTATGCAGAAGGATTTATAGACAATCTAGCTAAGAAAAGAAATCCTTTACAAAAACTATTAAAGAAAAATAATCTTCAAGGTTGGAAAGAAGAACATACACAAACAGTTAAACAACTAAAAGAAGAATGTAAAAATCTACCTAAACTAAGATTACCAGAACCAATAGATAATTTAATTTTACAAACAGATGTCAGTGATTTATACTGGAGCAGCAATACTAAAAACTGATTTAAATGAAATATGTAGATATACCAGTGGAACATTGAACTCAGTAGAACAAAATTATACAACACATGAAAAAGAATTGTTAGCAATATTAAAAGGAATAAAAAGTTTTCATTATTTTTAATTGCCAAAGAATTTATTGTAGAAACTGATAATACTCAGGTTAAATCATTAATATTTAATAAATTACCAAATGAACCTCAGTATAGACGAATTCATAGATGGCAAGTATTTTTATCTTTATATACTTTTAAAGTCAATTATATCAAAGGATCTGACAATTATCTTGCAGATTTTTTGTTCAGGAACATAGAATTTGCTGAAGAATCATAAACAATGGAGGAAGAAATCTCCAAAATAAATGCTGAAATAAATCGGCTAAAAGCTGATGCTACTGAAGCCCTAGACGCCATAGATTGTTTAAGGGAAATATTTGAAACACATAATGATGGAGTAGATAGACTGATTTCTTCTTGGAACAGCCTGATCAGTAGACTCCAAATAAATCCAATAAATGCTGGAAGCAGCAGTGGACCCGTTCCACAGGATCCTATTAGTGATCCAATAAATAAGGATTCTCCCAAGAATCCAATAAATCAGGACTCTAGTAGAGGCCCAATAAAACAGGATCCATTCAACGATCCAATAAACTCAGATCCAATCAGCGATCCAATAGTTCAGAAAAATAAAACTATTACCATCTGTGCAACAGGAGAAGACAATAAAAGAACTGTCAACATAAATCCCTTTGTATCAGAAGATGATAATCTCCCTTTAAATCCAAAAGAAGAAGATTATAAACAGGTAACCACTTGGATATACTCCATTTGTTCATATAAAAACACCATCCATAAATCACCAGGGAAAAATGTCTATCCTAGAATGATAGCAATAAAAGATGCAGATCTAGTCCTTGTTGGGAAAATAGCAAGGTATTGATTTCTTGACATGATATACCCTGATATAAACCTGAAGGAGCTAGCCAGTTTTGATGAACTCCTTATAAAAGAAGTCTCTAAGTTTGCTAAAAAGAGACAAATATATCTTAAATCCTACACCATAAGTCCTGAATATACAAACAACATAGAATACCAGGCCTTCTACATGATTACAGTAGGCCATGTCACCAGAAATTTTCAGCTTAAAGTGGGATCAGAATATACAACAGCCCCACAATTCAATAAAGATTGGATAAGAACCAGAAGAGCTCGAGGAATAAAAGCCATCTGGAGCATAGCCAAAGACCTGTACAATAGAAAATACAGGACAATCATAAAGTTCAATAATTACATCTCATCGACAGCGAAGGTGGAGAGTCACCATCTGAGATACTTCTAGACTTCATACATGAGATAACAACAATGAGGTTTCCATCAAGCCCAGCTACTTTACAGCAGGCATGCAGACTGATGGAAATAAAATAAAAAGAAGTCTTGTCGTTTGTGTCAGCAGCAATAAATAATTAAGCCTTTACTTTATTATATTTGTCATTTTGTAATAATATAACAAAACTTTTGACTTTGTAAGGCCACTACATAAAGATGTCGGCCATAATAAGTATAAGTTGTATCTATCTTTTCTCCTACCATACACCTGTAAAGGAGAAAGATAAGAAGTCATTATCTTTTCCCTCAACCATACATCTGTAAAGGGAAAAAGATAAACGTCAATAATGTACTCTCTATATAAAGAGTAATAAACTAAAACAGAGGCATCGATCATCGAAAGTCTCAGTTGATTACATTCAGAAAAAAACCTCTCTCTACAAATCTCTCAGCATAATAAAAATGCAAAAATAAACCTTTTCTCCAATCTCAACCTAGATAAACATATCATCCTAATAAACCAGGCAACCCCATAAGAAAGAAGAAGAAAACCTATATCTGTTATTGGATATAAGGAAATTCCAGAACACTAAAGGACACAGTGAAGCCTGAGAAGACTGTCCATTTATCCCGTGTTAGCCAGAGGAGAAGCCGTGTTTAGGAAGTTTAAGGACGAGGTCATTTAGGCAGAAGGTCACTCCGCCGGTGTATAGGAAAATTCCTTTTATACAATAAAGGATAGGGGTAATAATTCCGAGTTCTTATCTTTTGGTGGTAAAAGGTTTATAAAAGATGTTAATGTTTGATGGGAAGAGTATGGAGTCTTGGACATATTGCAATAATATGGAAACATATCATGAAACTCTGTTAAAGGAATTTGAAATAACAAAAATAATTCGTATAAACAGATATACAAAAATTTCATATAATAATAAAACCGTGGTTCTACAATTCAATTGTGGAACAACACATTATGAAGCATATATGTTCTCTAAAAAAGATTTGATATCAAAAGAAGCCTTGTTAGCAGTAAAGAGCATAGGGCTCCCCAGTGAATTGGAAAGAAAGATAATCAATCAAGTTGAAATAGATAATTTGCAAGAAAAAATATACATGTTTCAAATAAATCAAGAAATTTCTATACTAAAAGCCAAGATAGAACAAGAGGATAAATTCCAATGGGGAATGGATCTTTATAACTTCTTCTGGTATTAAAATAGACTATTTTTACCACCAATAAGATTTGTAAAAATCCTTTTGAATCTTATATAAATGTTTGTTTGTATTACTTTTCATTGTAACATATGTACAATTTCTTGTATAATGTACTTAATGTTTGAATAATAAAATATGTTGTTATCTCTAAACAATTATTTTTGTTAAATATTTGTATTAACTAGATTGACTAGATTTTTTTTGATTAACTAGATTAGTCTTCGGACCCCCCAACCAAATGGTATCAGAGCCACTAACATCAATAAAAAATAAAATTATAAGAAAAATAAGAATTTGAGAAATTAAAATGGAGCTAATAACTAATATTGTCGATGCAATGTATACTTTAAAAATAGAGGATAAAGATGAAATAAGGAAATTGGTAAGAGAAATAAAAGAAAGTAAAAGTAATATAAGAAATATCGAATTAGAATTAATGCAAGAACAAAGAGAAAGATTTAATATAAATACTAAAGAGGATGAAATAATATTAAATAAACGAATGAAATTTATAGATGAATTTATTAAATTTTTAGTATATTAGTATAAAACAGAAACATCATGAATAATGATTCAGAATTTGAAGCCTGGAATAGAACTAGAGTAATGAGTCATACCATAAAAAGAATGACATTTAGTTGGGAAAATAAAGTTATATAGAATATTTAAATCAAGAAATAATAAGTTTAGAACAAGAAAAAAAAATTTAATAAATATTGGACAAGAAAATTATGAAGAATTAGGATTTATAGATTTTTATGATCTAGAACAGAAAATATATTTTTATAAAGAAATAATAAAAATATTAGAAAGAATAGGACGCAGATGTAGAAATGATGGAAGAATAATCAATGCATAAAATTATCAAACTCCAAGGACTCAAAAGAAAATCACCAAAATCATAAAAGACAAAACAGTTGGTATTTTTGAAATTAATATAAACATAGCATGGGTTTTTAGCCCATACAATTAATATTTGGCTAAAGATAATAAAGAAAAATTAAAAAAATTAAAAATAAAAATCGAAAATGTTCAGTAATCAGACAGGCTTATATTGTTGCTAGCTAATCTTTCATTCTATTTTTGATTTGTAGAATAGAGTTTTTTTGTTTTCAAATCAATCTTTCAAACTCCGATTGGTATTATGGTGTCATGACTTAAAAACCACAATTACTATAAAATAAAAATGGTTGCGTATAGTCTATTATACAATTTCTAGAGCATTTTGTCATAGCAAATTCTAAAATACAGTAATTCAGTGAAAAGTCTTGAAACAACATTTTGTAATTCCTACTCCATAGTAAGATATTATTCTGTATATAATACAGAAGTACATAAGCTTTTACGGCTATATGTGAGGTCAACTGAGTAGAAGTAAAAACAAGTGACTAAATAAAATAAAATTATTCACTCTTGGTTAGCAAAATTCTAGCTCTCTTGAGATTCATGATGAATCCAAGAGATGAGAAAGACACTGACCATGCAGGCAACTAAGAAGTTCATTATGCAGCAGCCATGCCACAAGTTTTGTTTGTGAAGCTGCATTTGAGTAAGGCTTCTCTGGTTGTATGAGCATCATACTATACTTGGACCAATATAAAAAAAACAACCTATTACAATAAGAAGTGTAAATTTATTTCGATTACTGGGATCAGACACATTTACTCAAAACCACCAAAGGGTATCCATCATCATAATATAAAAAAACAACCTATTGCAATAAGATAAAGTGTAAATTTATTTCGATTACTAGGATCAGACATATTTACTCAAAACCACCAAAGGGTATCCATCATCATCAACAATTTATGTACAATGGTATCCATCATCATCAACAATTTATGTACAATCTAGCAAAAGATTACTCTTTGATCATAGACAACAAAACAAATAACCACACACAAATCTTCATATTAAAACAAGCAAATGGGCATCCATAATTTGTTCATTAGATACTTTTTGACTCACATGCATGCTAACCGTGATCTTAAACCAAGTCTCAGCACATCGTTTGAGAGCATAACCCAAATCTCCTTTACAGAAAAAATCCAATTTCAGTAAGAGGTTTAAGCTCTTGAGAACAATTTACATATATGTACAAAGTTACCATTTATTTGATCGCGGGCTGATGTAAACGAAACTGGGCAATGGAACTCCTGGAGCTTATCTGTGCCTGCCTCATCACTTTATCCGGTTTGAAACTGAAAGTTTTCAAGCTTCTTTGCTTTTGCCATTTATCTATCTAGCTGGCTCGCTACTGCTACTCTTTGATTGGATGCTAGGTGTTTGGGTAATATCGGGCAGGTCTCCTCGAGGCCATTCCAGCTCGAATAAAATACCCCGAGGACAGCCTAGCTCCAGCAGAAGTCCCGACTGCTTGCACGAAGATGATCTGACTGGACGTCAAAGCTGGTCGGGGTCGAAGAATTCAGAGCCGCCCAAGCCCCGAGCTCCGATCTGCTCGAGGTCGTCTCTTCTGGTCAAAATTGGTCAAGGTCGAGGACTGAGCACCCCTTTGCCTGCTCAAAGTCGTCTCTCCTGGTCAAAACTGGTCAAGGTCGAGGACTGAGCACCCCCTTGCCTGCTCGAGGTCGTCCACCCCAGTCAAAGCTGGTCAAGGTCGAGAACCGAGCACACCTTTCCTGCTCGCAGAATGTAGGTCCCCGAGCACAACTGGGTTGCGCCAGTCATGGGACGAATGGAATGTATGACCCGGCCCAGGGCAACCCGACCCGTTTTCTCAGAATCCTGGCATACCTTTTAATGTCTGACCAGGGCCCCACATGGTATGGTGGTGATACTATTGCCGATGGCCAGCACATGTCCCCAAAGTGTCATCATTCCTAGCGCACATGCCTGACATGGTGATCTGGCCACATGAATCGGGTTAAGGGGATAGCCACACATCCCCAGGGAATATTACACCAATCCCAATTGTCAGAGGGACCCAGACACCACCAACATAGGAGTAGACAGCCTGGAAATGAAAAGAGCGGGAAAAATGGAGTATAAAAGGAAACGAAGGGGTACGTTACAAGGGTTGGCAATTCTGATTCAGAAAGGGTTGAAAAAATTGATACGCAAAAGGGTTGGAAAATCCGATTCGCAAAGGGGTTGAAGAAATTGATTCACAAGGGTTCTGAAAAGAGACACAGGTTTGGGAGATCATCGTTCTGGAAAAGACAGTGGAATAGGACAAAGGAGACAGCCCTGCTCGAGCTCGAACTATTAGCGAGCAGAAGGATCGAGGCATTGTTTGAAGACACGCGATAAAAACTGTATCAACACTAGGTTTTAACTTATTCTATGGGGATATCTAAGAGGCCTAGTTTTCTTACTATATTTTATATTAGAACACTCTTGGGGAAAGATCCCAACCCTATACAAACGTATCAAAAGAAAAGATGAAATTTCACAAAATGAAAAAGCCATTCTAAGTAGTGTAAATAAATCAAACGTAAGAATAATTACTTTTAAAGTAGTAAATAAAGTAATTTAGTCTTGTTGGCTTGTGTTTTGGATTAATATTTGGCCTGATAATATACAAACTAAAATCATCAATGGTTGGATTAATTATATGCTTACTAATGCTATTAAAAGCTATTGGATGAACTTACATAAATATAAAAACAAATGTAAATTTGATCAATTAATTCACTTATTTATTCAAAAGGCAAGCAAAGAGGAGAAGCAAAATCAGACTAAGAAGGCAGCCATCCAAGCTTCTCAAGCATGTGCTCGTAAATTAGCATTTGCTTTTCTCTCTGTCAATACAAAATCCCAAAACTCTAACAAGATTCACATGTTGAACCTTTGCAGTTAGCACAACCTCATTCTTAAACCACTCAAATCCCTTGTGTTAATGTATTTGAAAGTTTCTTCACTGCTATTTCTTATCCAACTAGCAATATGCCCTAGAATAAATGAAGGGAATAAAACTAGGCTTTTCAATTTTTTAATTTAAAACCTTTTAGGACCGATCTCATACAACATATAAGAATTAAGTAATCTACAAATTCATACCTTGATGTTTTGAGAAGATGAACAATTGAGAGTTGTAGATCCGCCTCCAAACGATCTTCCAGGCTATGACTCAAGTTTGATCAACACTGGACGTGTGGGCGTCTGTTTCACCACTCCCCAATTGTAATTGGCTCCTCTTAAATGCCTTCTTTATTTTTCATAAAATCCTTGCGGTTCTTCTCTCTCTCTTTAAGAGAATAATGCCCTTTTATAATATCTTATGAAAAACCCTAGTATGTTAGGATTGAGATTTCTATTTAAAATAGAATTCCTCTTTTAACTATCTCTCCACTTACTTAAAAGTAGAAGGAATATGTAACTAACTAGGAGACCACCTTATAAAATATTACAAGCCCCCATTTACAGTTGAATATAACATACTAGACCTTAACAAATATTGTAATTATGATTTTCATCTAATATGCCAGTTTTTCTTGCTTTTGGGTCCAATGATGGTGTTGTCAATTAAATGAGCTAACCTGGGGATCATTTGGGAACATACAATAGTGGCTACAATAATTAAATTTGTAATTAAACAAATATAATTATTTAATTCCAATTCTACTCCACTATAAGATTGGAACTAACCTCCATAATTGTATGCTCGAATATAATTCGCCCAAGCCACATTGATTTGTTTACTGCACAATCCTTTGTACCACATCGTTAATTTAAATTAATATCTCAACTGTCCAATCAATTTAATTACATCTTGTTCCTTGATACTTACTGGTTTTCTCTAATGATCATTTCAACATACTTATTTATGTTGAGACACTCTGGCCAGAGAATTCTATGATCAAGTACTGAAAACCCATCAAGAGATGTGTCATACAAATTCTATATTGTTAATTTACAATTTCAATACTTGTAATTGCTCCCACCAAGATACCGGGTAATCTAGACTACACGTGTATGTCATGCTCATTGGTAACTCAAATGAAATAACAACTACAATCATGAAATCATAACTAACTCAAGATTAAGATTACAGTAAATCAATTCCTATGAGATTTAATAAGTCTGACAGTTATTACTAGGTTAATTAAATCTCATATGTGATCTAGTTCAATGTAGACATACTACATCAATAAATTCATACATGATTAAGACAAAGCACTCAATGAATTTATTACAGTCTATACCTAAATAAAGTGCCCAACTTTATTTATCAACTGCGAACTTAATTTATTTAATCATAAAAATAACTTTCTGCGAATCCACATGGTGATCGCATAAATACATATAATATGATTAAATGGACTTTACTCAAAACATTAATGCAATTCAAAATATCTGAATAAATACTTGAAATATTTTATTAATCAGAAAATCAATATACTTTAAAGAGCACATAATCTCAACAATAAATGCACAATCAACACGTGTTGAAGGTTTGAACTCCAGAGTTTGGCTTAGGTGCCATATTACTCAAAACCACCAAAGGGTATCCATCATCATAATATAAATAAAAACTGTTGCGTATAGTCTATTATGCAATTTTCTAGAGCATTCTGTCATAGCACATTCTAAAATACAATAATTCAGTGAAAAGTCTTGAAACAACAACATTTTTCAATTCCTACTCCATAGCAAGATATTATTCTGTATATAATACAGGAGCACATAATATTTTGATTGGCTGTATATTATTTGGATTTCATACCATGTACCAACGATACAAGGATATATATATCCTTATTAAGGACAATTTAAACTTAAATATTTTACATATATTTTGCAACATTGATTTCATGTATTTCAACTGTTGATGGATTGACACTATTAAATGCTACTTTTTATTTTGATCAATGACTTAAAAATTATGATAAAATTTTTAGCAAAGAAGGTGACTAATAAAAAATTAAATATATAATAAATTACAATTTTTTAAAAAAAGTATGATAAATTTTAGGCAATTGCTAAGTTACTCTACAAATAACTTACAGTCTTCATAAAATGATATAAAAGTAATAACAAAATAATAAAATTTATTATTTTTGTTATGAGAGGTGTAAGTTACTCTAAAAGTAACTTAGCAAGACCCTAAATTTTATATCTCTTTAAATTAAGGTTATTAAATACAAAATTTGTATAAAAATAAATCTTAGTTTTAGTTTAATTATTAATTAGAGAAAAGTTTAAAAATTAGGTTGTCCTATAGTATACAACTCAAAATCTTTATTAGTTATTAATAAAGCAATAACTAAAGAATGGGATCTAACTGAAATATAGTGCGCCCTTAAACAACTGTCTAATTCCCTCGTTTGAAATAAAATAAATAAAAGTGTATAAATATTTAATTGATTATTTGTAGAATATTTGACATAATAATCCAATGATAAATAACCAAATCAAATTATTTTCGACTTTTTCTTTAAAGAATTGTCGTATTGTTTGAGTTAGTAAGAGTATGGATTAAGCCACTTTCGTGGCATAAATGGTGCAACTTCCTCCTAATGCTTGTTATTCACATCAACTAGACTTCGTTCAATTTATGTATATTTTATCTTCTTCAATTGAATAACATTTAATGACTTTCTATCAACCACCAATAGACACGAATCTCATTATCGAGCCTCTCACTATCAACAAAAATTCAAATTAATTTAAAAAACAACTAATACAAAAATTAAATTTATACTAAATTAGTATTAGATAGTCATATATAATTAAAATAAGGGTCATTATATGATGCTGTGATTAAAATTATATATGACTATCTAATGCTAATTTAAATTGAATAATGCTAGTTTCACATTTATATAATATATGTGATGTTTTGTTAAGGTTGAAATTTATTCTCAAAATCAGATTTTAAAAAAAATAATTTTAATATGTTTCATAATTGTTGTAAGATGAAGATACTATGTATCTTTCTACACTTTCTCAATAATAACTATAAATGATCTCTAAGTACAAATAAAATGTTTGAAATTATATAAAATATGCATACGACTCAAAATGAGATATAATTTTATTGATATATTATATATATGTATAATAATATAATAATATTTTTTTATTTTATTTTTTGCTTGATCCACATCAAGATAAATAATTGTGCTGAAATAAATTGTGTAATAAATAGATATTATTATAGAAAATAGGAAAAAAAACTATACAAATGTCATAAAATAAGAATAAAATTTATAATTAAACCAATTTAATAAAACTTATTCCACTTTTTTTAGGAATTTTTTGTTTAATTAATGAGTAATTTTTTTCTTTATTTAATTAAATAAAATATTTTTGTAAATGAATAAAATATTTTTTACCAAAATTCTGTAGAAAATTTATTAATTTTTTAAATAATTAATAATCTTGTATGAATTTACTTGTTTTACTTTAAATTTACTAATTCTATGTGTAATCTATAATATTTATATTTCTTATGGTATTGATTCCGTAATTTTCATTACGACATTATAGATTTTTTCTTAAAATAAACAAATGTATGTTATTTAAATTATACATTACTACATGTTAGATATATTATTCTCTATTAAATAAAATAAATAAAACTATTTAAATATTTGATTAATAATTATTTTTCAAATAATTTTAAAATATTTTATATAACGACATGGTGCGATAATGGAAGTGGAATTGATAAGGTAGATAACACTAGATTTCATTCTAATACTAGATCAAATCAACGCAATTAACTGGATTAAGCCAATACAATTAATTTAAGCTGTATTCAAAGTAAAATTATATTTCGTTTTAATCCAAATGACTCAGTGAAATTTATTAATAATATTTTAACTGAGATTTGATGAGTTCTAATCTAAGTAACTCTACAAGAGAGATTTTGATAAATAATTCCAAAAGAAATTATAAAAAAAGGAGTGTTTTGATTGAAGTTTATAATTTCAATAATAATATCTCTCTATTTATAATAGAATAAACCTACATTAACTTAAAATAAAAATTAAATTATAATTATAATAAAAATAAAAACTAAGACACATATGATAATTAACTTTAATTAAAATAAAATAAAAAATTTTAAAATACTAAAATAACCTCCTCCATCATAAATTAATCATGCTTGACTAAAGTGGCAGATACGTGTGGATTGGCGTGGTGGTGTTTTGGCCGTCGCTAGCTGAATTATTGGTGCTGATAAAAAATTAATAACCCAACTAACACTTCGTTTTTGTGTACACCATTTCACATCGCATTCTCATGCTTGCTTACTCTTCACAAACCAAAATCACATACTACTTGACTTTGTTCAGTTTCTGCAGATTTTTTCTTCTCCTTTTTTCATAATTTACTCTTTTCCTTCAACCAAAAAAAAAATATGTCAATTATCGGAGAAGCGGTGCTCACTGCTTCATTTGAGTTGCTTATAAAAAAGCTGGCTTCACTTGAGCTGTTTACACATCATAAGAAATTGAAGGCTGATTTCATGAAGTGGAAGGACAAAATGGAGATGATTCAGGCAGTGCTTGCTGATGCTGAGGACAGGCAGACAAAGGACAAGCCAGTTAAGAAGTGGCTTGACAAACTTCAGAACTTGGCTTATGATGTTGAAGACATACTGGATGAGTTTGAAACTGAAGCTTTGCGGAGGAAATTGCTGCTTCAGGAACCAGCTGCTGCTGATCAACCCAGTTCGAGTGCAAACACAAGTAAGTATCGGAAGCTCATTCCTAATTGCTGCATCAACTTTAGTCCTCTATCTTTTCAGTTTAATTCCATGATGGTGTCAAAAATGAAGGAGGTCACTGCTCGGTTGCAAGATATTGAACGGGGCATAAACATGCTGAAGTTGAAAATTGTAATTTCAGATGGCAGGTCTAGAAATGTGGGACAAAGATTACCCACAACGTCTTTGGTGAATGAAGCCAAAGTTTATGGCAGGGAAAAAGATAAGGAGGCGATTGTTGAATTGTTGTTGAGGGATGATTTAAGAGCTGATGATAGATTCTCAGTTATTTCTATAAATGGAATGGGCGGCGTTGGGAAGACAACTCTTGCTCAGCTTGTCTATAACGATGATCGAGTGCAACGTCATTTTGAGATCAAAGCGTGGACTTGTGTCTCTGAGGATTTTGATGTTTTCAAGGTAACAAAATCAATCATGAAGTCCATTGCTAATGATCAGATTAAGGATGATGATGATTTAAATTTGCTTCAAGAGAAGCTGAAGAAGCAATTGTTCAGAAAGAAATTTTTGCTCATTTTAGATGACGTGTGGAACGAGAATTACGATTATTGGAGCATTTTGAGCTGTCCCTTTGGAGCTGGCTCACCCGGAAGTAAGATTGTTGTCACAACTCGCAATCTAGGTGTTACAGTAAATGTGGGGGCTGATCAAGCGTATCAACTGAAAGAGTTGTCAAATGATGATTGTTTGTGTCTGCTTACTCAAATCTCCTTGGAGGCTAGGGATTTCAACATGCATCAGTCCTTGAAGGAAGTTGGAGAGAAGATAGTGATGAAGTGCAGAGGATTGCCTTTGGCCGCAAAAGCACTTGGCGGCCTTTTGCGCAGCAGAGATGACCCAAGAGACTGGGAATTTGTGCTCAATACTGACATATGGAATTTACGAGAGGAAAATTGTAATATTTTACCAGCCCTAAAAGTGAGCTATCATTTTCTTCCTGCACAGTTGAAACAGTGCTTCGCATACTGCTCATTAATTCCCAAAGGTTGTGAATTTCTAAAAGAGGAGATGATTTTATTGTGGACAGCTCAAGGTTTCTTGGATGAAGAATACAGTGGAAGGAAAATGGAAGATTTGGGCCGCGAGTTCGTTCGGGAGTTACATTCAAGGTCATTATTTCAACAGTCCAGTAAAGATGCATCCCAATTTGTGATGCATGACCTAATCAATGAACTTGCTCGGTGGGCTGCAGGGGAGCTATGCTTAAGAATGGAGGATATCTTAGAAGGTGAAAACCGACAAAAGTTTTCTCAAAGTCTTCGCCATTTTTCATACACTGGTGGAGAACGTGATGGCGAAAAGAAGTTGAAGTCCATCAGTGATGTGCAACATTTGCGAACCTTATTACCAATAAATTTGTCAGCTTACGGGGTCGGTTTTTTGGCTTGGAGTGTTTTTCAGAGTCTATTGAATATCACACGCTTAAGGGCCTTTTCTCTCTGTGGGTATGAAATCTTCGAGCTACCGGAAGAAATTGGAAATTTGAAGCAATTACGCTTTCTTAACTTATCCAAAACAGAAATTCAAATTTTGCCTGAGTCTATTAACTCACTGTACAACTTGCAAACACTTTTATTGGAAGATTGTTATCGGCTGAAGAAGATGTGTAAAGACATGGGAAACCTGAGGAAATTGCATCATCTAAAAAATTCTAATGTTCATTCATTGGAGGAAATGCCGAAAGGATTCGGTAAATTGACTTATCTCTTGATCTTGTGTACATTTGTTGTGGGAAAAGACAGTGATTCTGGGCTACGAGAGTTGAAGTCTTTGATGCATCTTCAGGGGACACTACAAATTTCGAAGTTGGAGAATGTGAAAGATGTTGTTGATGCCAGTGAGGCTCAGTTAAACGGCAAGGTAAATCTTAAAGCTTTATTGCTTGAATGGAGTGCATGGCACTTTCGGAGCCACGACCAGCGTAAAATTGAAGCACGCGTGCTCGAGAAGTTAAAACCTCATCAAAAGCTAGAGGAACTCACCATCAGAGGCTACGGAGGTATAAAATTTCCAAGTTGGTTAGGAAAATCCTCATTCTTAAAATTGGTGTTCCTACGATTTGATGATTGTCGCATGTGTACATCTTTACCATCAGTTGGGCAACTACCTCTTCTAAAGCATCTTGAGATAAGTAGAATGCATAGAGTAAAGAGTGTGGGTCCAGAGTTTTATGGAAACAGTTGCTCAGTGCCCTTTTCATCACTGGAAATTCTGTGTTTTGAGGAGATGCAGGAATGGGAAGAGTGGATTCCTCCTGGAGCTGGTCAAGAATTTGATGGACTATTTCCCAAGCTGCGAAAGCTTTCTCTTCTCTACTGTTTTAAACTGCAAGGAACAATGCCCGGACAACTTCCTTTTTTGGAGGAGCTCGTCATCGATGGTTGTGATCAGTTGCTAGTGACCATTCAATGTCTTCCAGCTTGCCGTGAATTAGAAATTAATGGATGTAAAACGGTGGTATTCAGCAGCCCAATCGTCCTCAGCTCATTGAATTCAGTGTCTTCAAGGGATATGTCAAATCAAGTGGTTCTATTTGAGCTAGGGCTACCTACATTGGAAAAGTTGGTGATTCAAAATGTCCGAGAGCAAACATATCTATGGCGGAATGAAACTCGGTTACTGCAAGATATTAGATCCCTTAATCGGTTGCAGATTTCAAGATGTCCCCAACTTCTTTCCTTGGCAACAGATGAAGAACAAGGCCAACAACAGCCAGAGTTTCCGTGCAGACTTCAATTTTTGGAATTGAGTGATTGTGAAGGCCTTATAAAGCTACCACAAGCATTGCTCACCCTTAGTTCCCTTAGAGAGATGAGGATATTTGGCTGCGCTTCCCTTGTTTCCTTTCCCCAAGCTGCTCTGCCTTCCCAGTTGAGAACAGTCAAAATTGAAGATTGCAATGCTTTGGAATCCTTACCTGAGGCATGGATGTGTAACTCCCATTCATCTCTTCAGAGTTTGGAGATTAGGGGTTGTGATTCACTTGTTTCCTTACCTGAGGCATGGATGCACAACTCTGATTCATCTCTTCAGAGTTTGTGTATTCAGTATTGTAATTCACTAGTTTCATGTCCAGAGGTTGCTCTGCCTTCCCAGTTGAGAACAATTACAATAGGAGGATGCAATGCTTTGAAATCCTTACCTCAGACGTGGATGCAAAATAGCAGTACATCTCTGGAAAGTCTGGAAATTCGTGGCTGCAATTCTTTGACATTTATTGCTAGAATCCAGCTACCTCCGAGGCTGAAGCGGCTGATTATCACAAACTGCGATAATATAAGGACTTTGACAGGGGAACAAGACATCCGCAGTAGCAGCAGTGGGTGCACCTCCCTTTCATCCTTTTCTTCAGAAAACGAGTTACCTGCCACGTTGGAGCACCTTGAGGTCAGTCTTTGCTGGAATCTTGCTTCCTTGTCACGGAACGGAAATCTACCCCAAGCTCTTAAGTACCTCAAGGTCGGATTCTGTCCAAAGCTGGAGTCATTAGCAGAAAGGTTGGACAACACATCCCTTGAAGAAATCTACATTTCTTGGCTTAAAAATCTTAAATCATTACCTGCCGGTTTGCATAATCTCCACCATCTTCAAAAGATTTTGATAGACGCATGTCCAAATCTTGAGTCATTTCCTGAAGGAGGATTGCCGTCTATGAAACTGACTAATTGCCCGTTGATAGGAGAAAGGATCAGAAAAGGTAATATTAGCCCATGATTACCCGTACGCCTTATGTCTGAATTAATAAGAGATTCATTCTTGAAGAAGACTGACTGATCCAGTGATTCCAGTTGATACTAGATTTCAATTTTTAAACTAAACTAAATTGCGTAATCGTTACGTTGTTATTGTTTTTAACTTGCAATTTAAACTTTATCGATAAAAGTAGAAAATTATGTTTGGGATTCCATGATGCTGTTTATTGTCTTGTGATTAAATATTAAAGTCTTCTATATAGAATAAGGCTTTTGTTTCTAAGTTTTCTATTATTTGGTGAGTTACGTTTTAAACTTTTCTTTTTGCCCCTCTTAAGCCTACATTTCTCTTATGTATCGATTATGTGAAGAGTATTAATTATCTTGTGATTAAAAATTAAATGTCTTCCACTTAGTTAAGTACTTGAGGCTTTTGTTTTGTCTTTAATTATTTGGTGGGTTACGTTATAAATTGTTTCTTTCCCTTCATTATTTGGTTTAAGTGTGTGAAATGGTTTTATTCATTAAAGATCACATGATAGGAGATTTTATTTTATTTTATATGATAATGTTGATTATGTGATAGCTGTTAACAATGTTAGCTTTCTTGAATTGGTATTTCAGTAATTCAAATCTTCAAATTATCTCTAATCTTGTGTTGCAGGTTTTATGCTTTTTTTTTTTTTCAACAAGGTTTTATGCTTGTTGACTTATGAAATAGAAATATTATCGATTAATCTGGTGGATTGAACAGATTCAAACATTTCTCACAGAGTATGTTAGCATATTCCATTTTCCAGTGTTATTTTCTCTGCTTTAGTGTGTGTTGGTTACTTGTTTTTATCATTTCCCCAGCATTTGTGATCTCAAGTTATTGTCTATAATGAAAATGCTTTTAACTCTGTTAACTTGATTTTATTTGGTAATCAGACAGGCTTATATTATTGCTAGCTAACCTTTCATTCGAATTTCGATGTGTTCAAGTAGAATTTTTTATTCTTCGAATCAATCTTTCAAACCACAGCTACTGTAAAATGAATCAATCTTTCAAACCACAGCTACTGTAAAATGAAAATTGTAGCGTATTGTCTATTATGCATTTTTCTAGAGCATTCGGCATAGCACATTCTAAAATGCATTGAAAAGTCTTGAAACAGCAACATTTTGCAATTCCTACTCGAAATTAAGATATTATTCTATATATAACAGGGAAACACAGAAGCTTTTATGGTTTTCCGTGAGGTCAATTGAGCAGAAGGATGAGCAAGGGACCAGATAAATTAAAATTATTCACTCCTGGTTAGCAAAATGCAAGCTCTCTTGAGATTCATGATAAGCCAAGAGATGATAAAGACACTGACCATGCAGGCAACTAAGAAGTTCATTATGCAGCAGCCATGCCACAAGTTTTGTTTGTGAAGCTGCATTTGAGTCAGGCTCCTCAGGTTGTTTGACATGTCCAATCTTCTACGTTCCCACAAAAATTACACTTAAGTGTACATAAAGCATGCTTGAGAAAAACATCTACAAGCTTCCTACAGTTTGAGATCATACTGTACTTCGACAAATATAAAATAATAACCCATTACAATAAAGTGTCAATATATTTCGATAACTTTTCTTTTTCGTATCCTCCCACTTGTTAATAGTCAAAGAGAATCTAGGATCAGACACATTGACTCAAGACCACCAAAGGGTATCCATCATCATCAATTATTTAAGGTACTTTTATGTACAATATTTGATCACACATAACAAATAACCATGTTGAGAATTACCCAAATCACCTTTACAAGAAAAATCCAACTTCAATAAGGTGTTTAAGCTCTTGAGAATTACCGTTCCAAAACCGTTACCATCGCTTTACAAATTGTTAAAAAAAAAAAAAAATTCATTTTCACTCGATTATACCGACAGTTGGTTATGTTACATGCATAAATTAATTGTTTATATATTATATAAAGTGATGGTTATCTGTAAAATATGGACAATGGTACCTATTGCAAAGAAATATTTTTGGCGTTGTTCGTTTTTAAATATAGCATGCAAGTATTATATGCTAGAATAATTAAATTCTTTACGGTGAAATCTATCACTTAAAACTCAAGAACATTCATATTATATAATCAACAATTAAATATACGAAAATGTATCTGAATCTATAATGCTGTATTATCTTCTAAGGTCGTGTAGTTGACCTTCCAGATCAACACGTATATATCCTAGAGAGCTTTTTAGTTTCTCTGTACACTCTTTTTGAGGATAAGATACAAGAGAGAATAGAAAAGATATGATACGTATAACCTAGAGATCATAACCACTTATATAAACAGTCCTTTCTTGTTGTCACTAAGTATTCTTAAATTTATCTATCATAGAATTATATTACAGTCCGCAATACATAATTATTCACATATAAACCCAACATTGGATTAAAGATCCAATATTATTGGATTAAATATCCAACATTACATGCTTATCCACTCAAGAATTCTTGTTTGTATTGTTCTTGGAATTGTAACAAGAGAGTTTGAGGGTTAATGTCATAATTTCCTCTCTTGAATTTGTTTCCTAATTTTATGTTTTGAGAAATATTATTGTAAGCCGAAAATCTAAATGGGAATATAAGCTAATGGTTGCCCTTCCCTTACAAACGGGCTTTTTAAGGATACAAGAATTTGAGCTTTATATCATAAAAAATAAATATCTTCTTCCTAGGGATTTTCTAAACTCAACTTTTGTTTTTACAATCACATTCAAATAACCTGGAACTTCTTTTTTATTTATTTATTTTTTTTACATTTTTTTTTTAGAAGGATAAACCTACAACTTGATAAAACTGATACCTTTCTACCTTTCTATAGGTTCAATAAGACACATTAAGTTGGGACATCCACAAAAGGTTAGCAATTTTAACAAGTATTGTTGATGCAGTTTTCCCGCGTCCTTTCAAACAGTGCTAGAATCTTTTGCTCGTGGCTAACTTCGAGCTCGAGCAGGACTGTCTCCCTCTTCCTATTCCTTTGTCTTTTCTAGAACGGAAGTCTTCCGGACCTGTACTCACAGAAAACAATGTCAGGGGTCGCAGAGTGTTGTTCTGGCGAAAACCCTCCGACGCTCAAGTCAGTAATCGGGTTGTTCTTTTTGATATCTGCCTTAGTTAAAGAGACCGGAAGAATGAAAAGAGAATTTTTGCCTTTCTTTTTTGAATAAAATGGAATTTTTCGGAGAATCCGTGTAAAAGGAAGTAAGGATAGGAAGAACCTGTGTGAATTTTCGGAACCCCTGCAACTTACCCATCCGTTTCCTTTTATTCTCTGTTTTTCCCGCCTTTTCTCTCCGAGAGCATCCGTTCCCGCGTTAGTGGTGTCTGGGTCCCTCTGACAGCCAGGATTGGCATAATATTCCCTGAGGATGCGCGGCTGTCTCCTTAACCCGGTTCATATGGCCAGATCACCATATCGGGCATGTGCTCAAGGAATGATGACACCGTGGGGGCATGTGCCGGCCATCGACAACAGTACCACCACCATACCATGTGGGGCCCTGTTCAGACATCGTAAGGTGTGCGAAATTCTGAGGAAACGGGTCGAACTGTCTTGAGCCGGGTCTTACATTCCATTTGTCCTATGACTGGCGCAACCCAGTTGTGCTCGAGAACTTGACTGCAGCGAACAGAAAGGAGAGCTCGGGTCTCGATCAGTCTTCGAGCTCCCCGTCATTGTCCAGCCTTGGCCGGACCTAATGACCTCGAGCAGGCAAAAGAGCTCGGAGCTCGGACGGCTCTGAATTCCTCGACCTTGACCAGCTTTGACGTCTAGTGAGATCGTCTTCGTGCCAGTAGTCGGGACTTCTGCTCGAGCTGGGTTGACCTCGGGGTAGCTTTATATTGGCCAAGAATGACATTGCTTGCTTCCAATCTGCAGATTGACCTCAAAATTTTGACCTGAAATAGATAAGCTTCTTATCAGCATGACCACATGCAATCAAATTTTGTTGTATTCATCCTTTACTTCTAAAGAAGCAGCGTTAGAAACTGAATATTTATTAGTATAAAGGACTTTACTGAGAAAGGTGGACTAGATGTCATTCCTCACAAAACAAACATAAAACCTTCTAAAAAACTTTCATATGAATTAGGCTATCCAAAGTAGCCTCTGCAGACAAAAAAATCATTTGCATGCTGCCCCACAAGTCGGAAAACTTTGAAGTTCTATTAAAATGGTGCTAATGATTCAAAAAAGTAAATACATATAAAATGCAACAATAAAAACAACAGAGTTGGTAAAAAAAAGAAGACTCTAGCTGTAGCAACTCTAGATAAAAGGCAAAGGCCTAACAAGATAAAGAAATTGTGGTATTACCTCAGAAAGAAATCCACTGTAATAGAGAGCAAATAATGCTGGTAATATCTTCCTTCTTGCTAGCTCACCAGTGGCTCCTATGACAGCAATGCAAAGCGAAGGAGCTTCATCGCTCTGAACAGGAAAATTTGGGGAATGTGCTTGTAATTGTGAAGTTGTTCTTTTCATTTCTCCAACAGAAACTCTAGGTTCCACAATCCAGAGATTTTAAGTTCCAAATGCAAATTATGAGAAAATGAGTATACCAAAATCAATCCGCATTGATAGACATAACGACTGACCATTATAAAGAGGTTAACTTAGAATAGTCTATACTAATCATTATATACAGATAATGTTGAAACTCCCTCAGAATTTCATCCATCATTTGATGAACTGGTTTCTAGACAATCTAAATTATCCTTATATTGATTCTTCATAATCCTGGATTCACTCAGCAGACCATGCTTTTTATTGCAATGCTTAATGTTTAGTCTTTCAAGTAACCATAGCTTTAAGCTACCAAACCTTCGGCATATATAGGCACAACCTCCATAGAGCAGGAAACAATCACCAGTTGCTGTGTGAATACTTTTTGCTGCCCCCTAGATACAACAAAAACAAGAAAATTCTACATTCACTTAACTAGTGTATGACCCTATTATAATAGAAATTTAGCAAAAATGGTTATACTCCCCATTTCTAAGCCTCTATCATGCCAAAGATGCAACAGTTGTTATCCATCAAATTAGTAAACCAAGGTACCATGTTTCCCATGTAATAACAGTAACAAAATAGAAAATGTCAACATGTATAACAACAGCATTTGTGAAGTGCTTTCAAATACTATAACACAAATAGAAGTGTTTCAATATGTAATTGGATATAAACTCAATGGAAGAAGCAAAAGAAAAAAAAAATGAATTGCTGCAAAATACCAATGAAATGCATTTAATTAAGATTTGTATATCCTTTTATTTTCAACACAAAGAATTTTGCCAGATTGAAAATTAAAATACACATTATTAATTTCATGCAATACAGTTCTTTAGGATCCTCTACAAATTATAGTACCCTATCATCATTTGCAAGAGACCAAACAACCCATATGCAATTTTAACAAAAGTCATCAAACAATCAAAACTTTTTTTCAATCAAAGACAAAAATAAACAAATAAATAGACAATCCCATGTATAAAAAGCTAACCAGGAATGGTGCCGGAAAATGTGAAAAAGACACTGACATCCTCCGTTTCTCTATTCAGCTGCTTCAAGGGTTTAAGGTTTCTGATAATTATAGGAATTAAAAAATTACTTGGAAGTGATTGAAGTTGATGTGGGCTTGGACGGTGGATGATGAAAGCTGACTTTGTTTTAGTTTGTAAATTCTACGGTGCCCAAAAGACAATTCGTTTGGTAATTAAAAAACTTTGGAGCACAATAAAATTTTTATAAATTAAGAATCTCAAGACCATATAAAGATTTGTTACTTTAAAGTGATATTAATTAATAGATTTGTTAATTGGTAGGGTGCATATATAATTCGATAAACATAGATTTTAATCAATTAAAATATAAATTAAATTTAAAAAAATTAAAATTCTTACAATTTCAAAGTTCAACCCCTTAAACTTCCAAAAATAATAACATTACTCAATTTAAAGTGAGTGTAATTTTGTTTTAAAGTTGTGGGAGATTCAACCCATTTTATCTATATTTTTTTTAATACTCAAATTGTCAAACTTTTTTTCTTCTTGGTTATATTAATGCAATGGATAAGTGGCAAGACCAAAAACTTATGACCATGGAACATCACATGACAATTAGAGCACTCATGAATTTTATTGTGATGGAATCATGGAGATAAAAATGTTACAACATTTATGATATTTTTTTATACAGTGCTAACGCTCCGTTTCGTATAGTTTTTAGAAATAGAGTGAGTGAGCTTTTGCTAGTGCAGCTATTATAAATAAAATTTTTACTGAAAAATTTTAGTTGTTTAAGTGTCTATACGAGAGATTTTATTAAAAATTATAAAATTATTTTAATAGACATATTTTTTTAAGTTATATTATAAAAGGAATAAAATAAAATTATTAAATAAGTAAATGATATATAGACATTTTAATATTTTGAAAAATATTTTTAACTCTATTCTCAAAATTACAAATTTTAAGCTTTTATTAGTAAAGACAAAATAACTTATTTAATCTTCAAATCTTCAAAAACTATGTTTTAAAAACAACTAATAACAACAAAAATTTTTTAAAAAAAAACTTATAAAATTAAATAAGTATTAAAGTCAGATTGAATTATGCATAGCCATTAGATTAGTGTTACAGATATAAATAATGAATATACTGAGCATTTCTTGGCATATAATTAACAATATATTCTGCATATAGTTTTGGTGATGCATACAATACAAGAAGTTATGCGGGAAAAATTGATCCTTTAAATTTTCTGCCTTGTGATTTGCACTTCACTAATTATCAAACTTGTTGAAAGAATTAATGATATAGAAATAACAGATGATAAAAAAGAAAATAAAGTTTCAGCTAATCTCGCCATTACATTAATTAAAAAGAAATCTAATGGGCACAGAGTTCAATCCTCTGCTAACTAAACCTTTGAAAATCATGGAGCTTATGAAAACATATTGGCTTTAGAAAAGAAAAGTTCATAGGAAAACAGGTGCAGAAAAGATAAAGAAAAATATTGGCCCTTGTGTCGAAATGCCTTGGATTCCATGATGCTTTGTTATGACTGTTTTCTCTAATTGTCTTGTGATTAAAATTAAAGCTAAGGCCTAGGCAGGAGCCTTAGAATTTGCTGCCTAATTATTCTTAGTTCTTACTATATTTTAATTTTTCATATAGAATAATTGCACCTGTCTTCTGATTTTCATGATTTTTTTTTTCATGTTGTCATAGACTCAATAGTTTACTTAAAGGAATTTTTATTATTTAATACTAATTCAGCCAGCCAGTTCAGTGAATTGAATTGATAGCTGATCCAAATTACATGGAGAAACCTGAAACTATTGCATGTACTGCTTCTTAACAGATTTTTAGGTTTATATTTTGGAACAGTTTACTGTCCGAACTTTTAAAAATTTGGATTTCTTAATATCCGGTCCAGATTTATTCCGAGCAAAGCTTTTTCCAAACTTTTTAAGCTCAGATTTTATATATAAAAAATTTTAAAATATTAAATTTATGTATGTATTTTTATTTATTTTATAATTTTTAAAATTATTTCAATGAAATTAAATATGAAATATAAACTTTAAATATTAAAATTTTTAAATATATTGAATAGATGTAACAAATATCTAAAATAAAATACTTTTTATAATTTTTTTTTATAAAATCTAGATTTTGGGCCGGGTTTCGAGTTTTTCAAGTGATACCTGAACCCGGCCTTGCCTCATTTTCGGATCGGGTAAGACCCGAACTGCATCATCCTAGTCCGGACCGAATCCGAACAGTTATTTTTGCTACTCCTAGCTCCTGCTCTTTATTTGTACTCTTTATCAGTTTATATTGTTTTAGTGACCCTTTTTCGACAAGGACAAAATAAGGCGTAGGCTGGAGCCTGATAATTTGGTGTTTAATTATTCTTATTATATTTTCATTTTCCATAGAGAATAACTACAATTTTGATGGACAGAATCATTAAATCCCCTAATTGTACGTATCATCTGATTTTCATAGTTTACTTGAAGGAACTTTCATTGTTTAATACTTAATTTAGCCCTTGCTGCAACATCCTGGCTATATATGCCTCTGTTCCAATCTTTTAGGATATCATCTTGTTAAGTCCATGCAAAGTGGGATTGAAGCAGAGATGAAAGAGAAAGCATGCATTTTGCAAATGTTTACCAAAACAAGGGAGTATGTTTTGATCTCAATTTGTAATTCTGAATGATGTATCATGTCATCGTCTTTTAATAATTATTCTTATGTTTGATTTATTTACTACTTTAAAAAGGTGAGTTTTAAGTAGCCGTTGTATTAACTATGGATTCCAAATATTACAAATAACTGTTCACTGATGATAGAACAAATCAGGTATTTGATGGAATGAATTAGATGTTCGATGAAGTGTCTCTGTGAGCAGCCTTAACCTAAACCTCAGCATCAGTAAGTCTCAAAATGGCAACTGACTCAGCAGAAACTGATGACTCATGGTAAGGATGATTCAGTATAAAAGATGGTACAAAACAAGTGTAAGTTGTCCAGTACTTTCATTCCCACACGTGTTCAAATCTTCAACACGTGTCAATTGTACTTTTACTCCAGGACATATTGCTAGATGGACAGTGACGAAACTTTCAAAGCATGAGAAGTTGAAGGCTGGTTTAATGAAGTGGAAGAGAATGTTGGAGATGATTCAGGCAGTGCTTGCTGATGCTGAGGATAGGCAGAGAAAGGACGACAAGTCAGTTAAGAAGTGGCTCGACCATCTTCAGAACTTGGCTTATGATGTTGAAGACATGTAGGATGTCTTCTAGCTCTCAGTGAATTAAAAATCGATGGATGTAAAACGGTGGTGTTCAGCAGCCCTCAACCTCAGCTCATTGAATTAAGTGCCTTCAAGTGATATGTCAAATCAAGTGAAGTTTCAGTATCTGCAAGACATTAGATCCCTTAGTCGGTTGCGGATTCCAAGATGTACCCAACTTCTTTCCTTGGTAACAGAGGAAGAACGTGACCAACAACAGCCAGAGTTGCCGTGCAGGCTTCAATTTTTTGGAATTGAAAGATTGTGTAAGGCCTTATAAAGCTACCACAAGCAATGCTCACCCTTACAGAGATGTGGATATATGGCAGCGCTTCCCTTGTTTCCCTTCCTCAGGCTGCTCTGCCTTCCCAGTTGAGAATAGTTGAAATTGAAAAATGGAACGCTTTGGAATCCTTACCTGAAGCATGGATGTGTAACTCCGATTCAACTCTTCAAAGTTTGGAGATTCGGGGTTGTAATTCACTTGTTTCGTTTCCTGAGGTCGCTCTGCCTTCCCAATTGAGAACAATTAAAATTGAAGAATGCAATGCTTTGGAATCCTTACCTGAGGCGTGGATGCAAAATAGCAGCACATCTCTTGAAAGTCTGGAAATTGATAACTGTGATTCTTTGAAATATATTGCTAGAATCCAGCTGGACCGAGCCTAAAGCGGCTGATAATTAGCAGATGTGATAATTGAAGGACTTTGATCGGGGAACAGGACATCCGCATTAGCAGCAGTGGGTGCGCGTCCATCACATCCTTTTCTTGAGGTCAGTTATTGCTCGAATCTTGCTTTCTTGTCAAGGAATGGAAATCCACCTCAGGCTCTTAAGTACTTCAAGGTCAAACAATGTTCAAAGCCGGAGTCGTTACGTGAAAGGGTGGACGACACAGCCCTTGAAGAAATCAATATTGGCTGGCTTCAAAATCTCAAAATCATTACCTGGTGATTTGCTAATCTCCACCATCTTCAAAAGATTAATGTATGTGATTGTCCAAATCTTGAGTCATTTCCTGAAGGGGGATTGCCTTCTACGAAACTGACCACACTCGGGTAGTACGAGTTGCCAAGCTTGGTATCTTTCCCAGAGGATGGTTTTCCCACCAACCCCCAATCACTTATGGTTGTTGGTCTGAAGATATTAAGGCCATTGTTCGAGTGGGGATTGAACAGATTCACCTCTCGCGGCCGATTGACAATCATTGGAGGATGTCCAGACCTGGTGTCATCTTCGCGGTTTCCTGCCTCTCCAACCGAACTATATCTTTTTGATCCGACAAATCTGAAATGCCTATCTTCAATTGGTGAAAACCTCACTTCATTGGAAACTTTGTATCTCGAAAATTGTCCGAAATTCAAGTACTTTCCAGAGGATGGCCTGCCTAAATCACTTTTGGAACTAGTTATCAAAAATTGTCATTTATAGAAAAAAGGTGCAGAAAGGATAAAGGAAAATATTGACCCATGATTACCCGTCTACCTTATGTGGAAATTAATGATAGATTGGTTTTTGTAGAAGACTGATCCAGTGATTCCAGCTGATACTAGATTTCAATTTTTAAGCTAGACTAGATTGTGTAATTTCAATTTTTCCTTTTTTCTTTTTTAACCTGTAATTGTACTGTCAACGGAATTTATCAACAAAAGAAGAAAATTATGTAACTGACTTTTCTGCTGTTGAATTTAATTGTCTTGTGATTAAAAATTAAAGTCTTCTATATAGAATAAGGCTTTTGTTTTTAAGTCTTCTATTATTTGGTCAGTTACGTTTTAAATTTTTCTTTTTTCTTTTCTCTTAAGCTTACATTTCTCTAATGTGTCGATTATGTGATGGGTATTAATTATCTTGTGATTAAAAATTAAAAGTCTACTACGTAGTTAAGGACTTCAGGCTATTGTTTTTTTTTTATGTCTTTTATTATTTGGTGGGTTACGTTTTAAATTGTTTCTTTCCCTTCATTATTTGGTTTAATCATATGAAAATGGTTTTATTCATTAAAGGTCACCTGATAGGATTTATATATATATATATATATATGATAATGTTGATTATGGGATAGCTGTTAACAATATTAGCTTTCTTGAATTGGTATATTCAGTAATTGAAATCTTTAAATTGTCTCTAATCTTGTGTTGCAGCTTTTACACTTTTTTTTTTTTACAACAAAGGTTTTAACGTGTGTTGGTCACTTTTCTTTAAATTTCCCCAGCATTTGTGATCTCAAGTTAACTTGATTTAATTTGGGAATCAGACAAGCTTATATTGTTGCTAGCTAAGCTTTCATTTGAATTTGAGAATTTTTTGTTCTCGAATCAATCTTTGAAACTCCATTTGGTATTGTGGTGCCGTGGCTTAAAAACCACAACTATTGTAAAATAAAAACTTTAGCGTATCTTGTACCGTGCAATTTTCTAGAGCATTCTGCATAGCACATTCTAAAATACAGTAAAAAGTCACGAAACAACAACATTATGCAAATCTTACTCGAGAGTAATATATTATTCTGTATAAAATACAGGAGCACAGATGCTTTTACGGCTATATGTGAGGTCAATTTGAGCAGAAGTATAAATAAGGGACCAGATAAAATAAAATTATTCACTCCTGGTTAGCAAAATGCAAGCTTTCTTGAAATTCATGAGAAGCCAAGAGATGAGAAAGACAAGGAGCATGCAGACAGCTAAGAAGTTCATTATGCAGCAACCATGTTCACCTCAGGTTGTTTGACGTATCCAATCTTCTACTACCCACATAAATTACACTTAAGTGGTATCTAATTCACTCACCAAAAGCATGCTTGAGAAGAACCTCTAAAAGTCTCCTAAAGTTTTGAGCATCATACTATACTTGGACCAACATAAAATAATAACCTATTACAATAAGATAGTGTCAATTTATTTCTATAACTTTTCTTCTTCACATCCTTCCCTTTGTTAATAGTCAAAGCGAATCTAGGATCTGACACATTTACTCAAGATCACCAAAGGTTATCCATCCTCATCAACAATTATGTACAATCTAGCAAAAGTTCCTCTTTGATCACACATAACAAATAACCATACACAAATCATCATATTAAAACAAGCATGCATGCTCGATCCAAATCTCAGCACATTGTTTGAGAGCATAACCGAAATCACCTTTACAAGAAAAATCCAACTTCAATAAGGGCTTTAAGCTCTTGAGATTTACCCTTCCAATCCGGATAGGCATTCTCAAGCCTAGTTTCACACAATTTACATTTACAAAGTTACCATTTATTTGTCTTAGCTGTGTAAAGATTAGCAAGATAACCATACAAGAAGTGTTGCTTCTAATCTTCAGTCCACTGAACCCCATGTTTTGCCCAAAGATAATATGCTCCAACAGGACCTCTACCACCCAGCTCGTAAAGTTCTGGTGCAATATTGTTCTTGTCTATTTCCTGTAAAACTGGGTTTAAAATATTCCATGCAGCAGTAAGCTCATCGCTACTCATGAAGAGATGGTTGTCACCGTCGATAACATCAAGAAGAAGATGTTCGTATGAATCAGGCATCTCCGCATTATACCTACAGTATTGACACATAGTCAAGCACATGAAGGACATCAAAGGTGACGACAAGCCAATAGCAGAAACAGAACAAGTTCCACAAACTGAAGTGCTTACTTATCCTTATAGAGCAAATTAAGCTCCGAAGCATCCAATTGCAATCCTAATCCTGGAACTTTATTGTTGACTCTGACTAGAATGGCCTCATCAGGCACATCGCGTAATATTAGTTCATTTGTGGTGAGGTCGATGTTATGCCCAAAACGCTCACGATAGATGTTCCCTGGAACATGATGAAACTGTATACGTATCTCTACTCTGCATTATATTACTAATCTTGGTGAGCACATCCCATATTGCAAAAGAAATGTTGGTTTAAGCCAACTCTGTCTTAACTCCAAGAGACAGTAATCATTAGTTTTAGCACTTCATACAAAAATATCTGAATCACAAGTGTTTGAGAAATAAAAGATTGTTGAGTCATTAATGAAATGGGCTTTTCATTATGCAAGGCTATAGCCTTTTTACTTCCATAGTGAGTGCATTACCTTGATCATTGAAGTGAAAACAACAAGTACAAAAGTTATGAAGCATTGAACAAGACTATGTGAATTATGAGATAAGAGGTATATATGTACACACATACATTGAACTGGAATGTTGTGAAAAGATTGAAGCAGACTATTTCAATGATAATAATTTGCACATGTTTAATAAACTTAAACAATTTAAAATCTGAGTGTATAATGAGCATGCATTTATTTATTATGTATTTTGAGTTGTCATGATGTGAGATCCATATGAATAGCCAAAACCTCAAAGATTTCGAGATGTTGTTGGTCGCACTTGATTACAAGTGATTCTTATCTAAGTTGTTGGTCGCACTTGATTACAGAAATCTGTTACCACAGTTCACTTTACAAATTGTAAAAAAAAAAAAGAAAATTCAGTTTCACTCAATTATACTGACGGTTGGTTATGTTACATGCATAATTTACTTTTTTATGCATGATATAAATTGATGGTCATCTTGAAAAAAAATGGGCAGTGGTACCCATTGCAAAGTAATATTTCTGGCATTGATTGTTTTTAATTATAGATGCAGGTATTACGCACTAATCTAGTGAAGAATTCTTGTTTGTACTGTTCTTGGAATTGTAACAAGAGAAATTGATGGGTTAATTTAATAATTTCCTCTATTAAATTTGCTTCTTAATTTATGCTTTTAGAAATATTTTAAGCTGTAAATCTAAATGGGAATATAAGCTAATGTTACCCTTCCCTAACAACCTGACTTTTTAAGGCTGTGTTCTAAGTTCCTATCATAATCTACAAACCACGACAACGGCTATCTTTGATGAAAATAAGTGATTGAAGTCATAAACAGCAAAACTGAAATAGCTATTACCTGTGTTTGATTAGTCCCATGCCAGCTTTGATTAGAAAAGGCACACCATCCCAACGTGCATTGTCAATGTATAATGCAGCAGCAAAATACGTGGGGGTCAGGCTGTTCAATTTCACATCAACCTTGTCTCCAGAAGTAGCTTTATATTGGCCAAGAATGACATTGCTTGGTTCCAATCTGCAGATTGACCTCAAAACTTTGACCTGAAATGAATGAGCTTCTTATCAACATAACCACATGCAATCAAATTTTGTTGTATTCATTTCTTACTTTTAAGGAGGCAGGGGTTAGAAACTGAATGTTTATTAGTATAAAGGACTTTACAGTGAAGGTGGACTAGCTGTCCTTCCTCACAAAACAAATATGAAACCTTCTACAAAACTTTCATAAGAACAAAGGCTCCTCTGCAAAAGCAAAATCATTTGCATGCTGCCCCACAACATTTTTGGTCGAAAAACTGGGAAGTTCTATTAAAATGGTGCTAAAAAGGATACAACAATTTGAGCTATCTCATAAGAAATAAATATCTTCTTCCTAAGGGTTTTCTAAAATCATCTTTTGTTTTTCCAATCACATTCACATAACCTGCAAAATAGTTGATAAAACTGATGCATTTCTACCTCTCTCCAGATTCAATAAGACCAATAAAGTTAGGGACATCCAGAAAAGGTTAGCAATTTTAACTAGTATATTCCTCAACTTCACTGCTGTAGGACAGTGGAAATAGATTACCAGTGCTTTCTAATCTTGCTTGCACATTTATTTTGATAAGAAACTCAAAAATGTATTAATAAAGAAGATTTAAAACAGATAGTGGACCAGCTGTCCACTATGAGAAAAAAACTAGGACTATTTGTGCCAGACAAAAGTATACCCAACCAACCCTACACAAGGCTAGAATTAGCTATAATCTTGCTCGCACATTACACACAAAAAATTAACCAAATTTATGTTTGCATGTCTCTTTTGTTTTTATCAGCTAAATTTGATTTTGAATAAAATAGATCACCTTACAGAGAGAGAAGGTACCTTTTCGTTCCGGATATCTTCACCGTCGAGACTTATAGGGGGCTCCATAGCAAGCAATGCTATGGTTTGGAGTATGTGACTGTGCACTATGTCTCGGATGATCCCATAACCATCAAAATACCTGTATATAACCGAAAAATTACACAATATGATACCATATAATGACATGAGGATAAGATAATTGGCTTTGTTAGTGAAGATACAATGAATTATTTATATTTAGTACCTTCCAGACTGCACACCCATCTCTTCTGACAAAATAACCTACATGAAAATTCAAACAGGTAGTGGCTATCATTAGCTAATAGAAAGCACAAGTGAATGTCATTGCATTTAGAGAAAAAACAAAATTACTTGTATACTGCGTATGTATGTTCGGCTCCATAATGGCTCAAAAATTAGATTTGAAAACCTTAAAACTGTAAGGTTCTCAATGAGATTCCTCCCCAGAAGATGATCTATCCTTCAAAATTGAAGAAGTAAGAAAGTTAAAATTGAATGCGTGCACACAACTAAATTAGTATAACTAATGTGCTTACTCACCTGTATAGTTGCTTCTCCTGGAACTTGGAAAGAAGGGCTTTTGTCAGCTGATGAGAAGACAGTGCATCAAACCCGAAAGGTTTCTCAATTATTATACGATTCCAGCCCTTCTGGGTTTGGGCACTAATGGCAAGAGTGGATGCAACATCCAGAAGTGCTTCTTGTGGCACAGATAAGTAAAATATCCTGTTTGCATCAGATCCCCCCTGAGGTAGGTAAGCTGCTAATATATCAATTATCAAAAGCATCCAGCTTGAACATTGATAAATTAATTCAACCAATATTGATTTTACTTCTAGGTAATTACTCTTAGTCTATAACAGTTAAGAAATTTTTTAACTTTTAGTTTAAGGAACTTAAGAAAAGTGACAAAAAAATAGTTGACTTTTAAAGTATGAAATATTAATTACACAGTAAGAAAATTGGCATGGTTAAACTAGATGTACACAAGTGAATTGAGTCTTGTGACATTATCTCATATACTACCTTCACTGAAATTTCTTTCTTTTTCCTTGTTTTTAACAAAGTAATAATTGAGAAGTGCTTTTAACGATAAAAAAACATATTAACTATTGTCTCTTAAGAATTTATTCCAGAAAACCAACCTACGCACAATCATTACCATAAGTCATTCAATAATAAGTTTTGCATATTATACTTCCAGATTTATGTATTATTTGTAACAGCTAACAATACAACAAATAAATTATCATGCCAAAATGGAATAGGGTGATTTGCACGCGATATGAATGTGAACTGAATGGTATAAACCATCACATATTACTACTATTTATATTTTTTTCTCCGTTTTTAACAAATCTTTAGACATAAAAGAAGTACATAAGGTGATGTTTTATAATTATGATTAAAAATATAGAACACAAATTAATTTTTCATCGGCTGCTGTAAGATAAATCACTACATGCAAAAACTTAAGATATTAGGTAAGCGGCAAACAGCCCAACAATTTGAGGCCAATAATTTTAAGATCATGCCAAATAGTTTCATTATAATATTTTTTTTTTTTTAGGCTCCAGGTAGTACCATTAAGTTGCATAAAATATGAAGCATGATAAAGCTAGAGAGACTTGTAAACAGCACTGATATGTGATTTTATCGACCCCACCTCGATATGCTCCATCAAAGTGCTGAGCTTTAACATCCCTTCTCGGTTGTCATAACCACCATTAAGATAATATATTCTACTGAGAAAGGCATCCATTTTGTCCCCACAGTTTTCTCTGTAAAGATGTTAAAATCATGAGGAACAAATGCCATATTTAAACTTCTTCAGTTCATTCTATTCTAATTTTATAGCAATCAAATTAACTTGACAGACTACATCATAAACCTTGGTTGCATTTATTTCAACTTAACACATTTTCAAAGCCTAATGCTTGTCTAGATGCAAAGCCCTTTCCATAAGCAATAGTTGCATGTTGACATACTTGAGAAGGTCCTTCCAAGAAATCCTTTAAATCAATAGAAAACCTGCCCTAGCAACTAGCTAACAGAATGTGAGATGTAGCTAACCCACCCCTGTCCTCTTTTTTTCCTCATTTAAACCTTTGGTGAATGCAGCCAAGAGGATCCCAAAGTTATAAATTGAAAAAAATAGCTGCCAGCCATTAGTATAGCTGCCAGCTATGAATTACAATCATTCATGCGGCTTCTAGCATTCGTGCACCTTGCATTTGAAAATTATAAGGGGTAGTCATTTGACTCACTCAAGAATTTAGAACAAGAAACTGAATGGCAGGAAAGAGAATTTGTATGGCTGTATGAGAACCATACCGATGATCAATGCGGCAAGTCAAAGTTGAAGCTATGATGGACCTCAGGTCTTCATCTGTCAAATTCTTTCTTGAATAACCAATGATTCCCACATTCTGCAGGGACAAATGATAAAAATAATAAAAACCAAAAATTCACCAAATACTTTTTGAACAAGTTTTGAAAATTGTAATATATTGATGAAAACAATATCTTTCATTCAATTTATCGAAACATCCCAGATTTCTTGCCATATTAGAAGCAAGTCGCATGTGTTTTGATGCACATAATAACATAATTGTATTAATGATTTGGAAAAGTAAATACATAGAAACTGCAACAATGAAAACAACAGGCTTAGTGAAAAAAGAATACTCTAGCTGTAGCAACTCTAGATAAAAGGCAAAGAGGCCTAACAAGATAAAGAAATTGTGGTACTACCTCAGGAAGAAAGCCACTGTAATAGAGAGCAAATAATGCTGGGAATATCTTCCTTCTTGCTAGCTCACCAGTGGCTCCTATAACAGCAATGCAAAGTGAAGGTGCTTCATCGCTCTGAATGGGAAAATTTGGGGAATGTGCTTGTAATTGTGAAGTTTTTCTTTTCGTTTCTACAACATAAACTGCAAGTTCCACAAACTAGAGATTTTAAGTTTCCAATTGCAAAATATGAGAAAATGAATATACCAAAATCAATTCACATTGATAGAAATAACAACTGACCATAATAAAGAGGTTAACTTAGAATAGTCTTTACTGACCATTAGGTATAGATAATGTTGAAACTCCTTGAGAATCACGTCCATCACTTGATGAACTAGTTTCTAGATGACCATCTAACTTATCCTTATCTTGATTCTTTATAATCTTGGACTCGCTCAGTAGTCCATGCTTTTTATTGAAATGCTTAAGGTTTAGTCTCTCAAGTAACCAGAGCTTTAAGCCACAAAACCTTCGGCATATACTCGCAGAACCTCCATAGAGCACAAAACGATCACTGGTTACTGTGTGAATATTATTTGCTGCCGCCTGGATACAACAAAAACAAGAAAATTGTACCTTAGCATAGCTAGTGTATGACTCCATTATACTAGAAATTTAGCAAATATGGTTTTACTCCCTATTTGTAAGCTTCTATCATGCCAAAGATGCAACAACTGTTACCCGACAAATTAGTAAAGCAAGGTACCAAGTTTTCCCACGTAATAACAGTAACAAAAGTGAAAATGCCAACATATATAACAATAGCATTCGTGAGGTGCTTTCAAATACTCAAAAGTGTTTGAATATGTAATTGGACACAAACTCATTGGAAGAAGCAGAATCAAATTTTAATTGCTGAAAAATCCCAATGAAATATGCACTTAATCAAGATTTGTATATCCTTTTATTTTCAACAGAAAGAATTATGCCATACTGAAAACCAAATACACATTATTATTAATTTCATGCAATACAGTTCTTTAGGATCCTCTACGAATTATAGTTTCCTATCATCATTTGCAAGAGACCAAACAACCCATATGCAATTTCAACAAAAGTCATCAAACAAACAAAACTTTTTTTCAATCAAAAAACAAAAATAAATAAATAGACAATCTCATGTATAAAAAAGCTAACCGGGAATGGTGCTGGAAAATGTGAAAACGACACTGACATCCTCCGTTTCTCTATTCAGCTACTTCAAAAGGGTTTAAGGTTTCTGATAATTATAGGAATTAACATGAAGAAGAATGGTCAATTACTTGGAAGTGATCGAAGTTGATGTGGGTTTGGACGGTGGATGATGAAAGCTGACTTGTTTTAGTACGTAATATCAACAGCGTCCAAAAGGCTGTGCTGACGCAGATAGTTCACTTCCTTGCATACCGTTGTACTTAAAAATGGTTTTGTCTGTCTAAAGATTAACGGTTTAGTTTAGTAAAAAAAAAATTAAAATTTCAGTAAAATTTTTATAAATTAATAATCTCGAGATCATATAAAATTTATTAATTTAAAGTGATATTAATTAATTGACTGAATGTATTTATAGTGTATAAATAATTCAATAAAAATATTTTTTAGTTAACTAAAAATTTATTGTATTTTACTATCCTAATCTATTAAAAGTGAATCAGTTTACTAAATATAAATTAAATTAAGGAAAAAATTTAAAATTCTTACAATTTCAAAATTCAATCCCCAGAATTTTATAAACAATAAACATAGCATTACTCAATTTAAAGTTGGTGCAATTTTATTTTAAATTTATGGGAGATTCAACCCATTTTATCTTTTTTTAATTAATACTCAAAGTCTCAAACTATTATATATTAACGCAATGGATAAGTGGCAAGACGCAAAACTCATGACCATAGAACATTCCATGACCATTAGAGCACTCATGAATTTTATTGTGATGGTGTCACGGAGATAAAAATCTCACAACAATTAGGTTATTTTTTATTTTATTTTTTCATATAGGAATTATTTCCGCCTACTATCAAATGTTTCAACAATTTCCACTATGCCTCCGAATGTTTTGACTCATTGCACCGCGCACCCAAATCAATTAGGGAAATTTACAAAAATAGCCAAAAAAATTTTATAAATATCCAAAATAACCAATTAAACTTTTTTTATCATATGTAGCCATATATTTATTATATAGACTTAAATACCCTCGATCTATAAACAAAATCAACAAATCTCACACATTCTCAACCAACAATTTTCAAAATCCAAAGACATCCTAATCCCTAAAACTCACCCACTAATCATCAACTCATCAACTTGCAAGCAAAAAGTTGAGGTTAGTATTTATTTTACACTTCTATTTTTCGATTAATCAAAATTTATGAGTTATTTTGAGTTAATACGAGTTTGGAGATGAACCCGAAAACGTGCGGCGAGTGCACAGCCGCACGTGAGACGATGCCTGCCGCACGATAATAGGTTCGTCAGCCAATCGGGACGAGCACTGTCTCCGTGCGGCGAGCACTGCCTCCGTCATGACGAGCACTGTCTCCGTGCAACAGCGCTGTCGCGCGGTGACGAGTTCTGTCAACTGCGAGACAGCGCTTGTCTCCCGTGCAACAGCGCTGTCGCGACGGTGACGAGTCTCGTCCAACCGTGAGACGGCGCTGTCTCCGTCAGCAGCGCTGTCGCCGCGGTGACGAGTTCTGTCCAACCGTGGACGAGCACTGTCTCCGTGCGACAGCGCCTGTCCCACGGTTTCTGAGAACCTATACGATGCGATAGGCGCACTGTCGCACGGGAGACAAGTGCTCGTCCCACGGTTGGACGTGAACCTATCCCACGTTTTCGGGTTCGTCTCAAGCTCGTATTAACTCAAAATAACTCATGTTCTAATTTTCTTTAAGTACTAATTTATTTTTTTCTTAGGCTTAATGGAGTCAATTGTTCTTCAAATGTGTTTTGATGGATCATAGGAGGAATTGACAGACGGTCGTGTTGATGTGTTCTCGGTGCAAGGAACATCGACATAACAAAAAAGATGTAAGAATCCCATTACGACGTAATCGTAATTAGCTGCCTATTATCATTGTAGCGTCTTATGTATTCAAGGAATATATTATATGATATATTTTAAACTCTTATGGTTATTATATATTCGACATGTTAAACTATCTTTTTCCAAATGATTATTCATAATAAGTGTTGGACAATTGTCGAACCCAAAATAAAATTAATCGCACTATATTTACAATCTGCTCAAATATATAATTTACAATCTAATATCGTTATTAAATATGTCAACGGCAATCTTCTTCCTAAAGTATTGTCCATGACTATCGCCAAAATTAAATCGTACTTTGAACATTAAATATATCGTAAACATTAACATAAACACTCTACAATCGCCAGCTCTCGGTCGTTGTTGTGGTACACTCTTAACTAGTATAAGTTTCCAAGGCTCGCGCCTGTAATTCGGCCTGAGGTTGTAAAATCCAACATCTTGTAGCCATCGAGGAAAAATATTTTGAAGTGGCTTGAATAGTTGAGAATAAACTTTTTCGCCCTCGACGCTCCTTTAATGAAGTCATAAATAGAGAACCACTTGTGTACAAAGTCTACTCTGCTACAATCCAATGATCGCCTTGTAAGTTAATTGAATGAAAACCCGCATACATCGTAGAAATAAGACACATATCCAACATTTTTATGTTCAAATCTTTAAATATTAAAGGACGTTCAATGTAAGTAATACACACCACATCAACATCCGCGAACGGTTTTGATTTTGTGTCATCTCGACCATTAATGTAGTTATTTAGACTCGTGTAGTCTAATGAATCCAGATCACAGTTACCGTTATTCCACTGAGCCTTCAAGAAAACCTAATCAAGGAATTACATAAATATTATTACTTATTATAGCATAATAAAACGACAACTATATATTTCAGTATGTTACCCAAAAATAGACGTCGGTATGTGTGCAGCGCTGATATAAGGCATTAGGGTATTGTCATTGCTTATTACTTATCAAACGGTAGTATTCATGGATATGTCAGAAATGACAAAGAAACCCGTTAGATTATGCAAGTACATTACAAGTAAATTAAGTAAAATGTACAACATTTACCTCATCCCCTAGCCATCCCATCGAGTCTCTCCCCAAGAGTACGCTGAAAATTGCTTCGAATGTCTGGATGTCACGATCAACTACAATGTTACCACTAAACCATCGGTCGAACTCATGAAACAGATGTCGGATCCTCTACTCCTCTAAGTAGATTTATATCCACACTTGTCCTTTCGTCGATATTTACATCTGTTCGCTCTATGGCCTAAGACGCTTAATATTCCTTTCTCGCTTGTAAGTTTGTAAGTAGGGACTTTTAAGTGCATATGACGTCCTATACTGCGACCAAATTTACTTATGCCGGAGGTGCTTCCTTCAAAATTTGCACATCGTCATCATTTACGTCCTCAGATAATAAACACAATGACAGTGGGGTGTGATCATGACAGTCTCGAACATCATCAGGGGCCTATTAATAGTAAAAACTTATTAAATCACAATACATTTAGAATAATAGTAAAAATAAAAAGGAACTATGAAAATTTCTTCATCGTAAGGGTTTCTCATCTGAGTATCACCGTAATAATGCTTCTTTGAATTCTCAAGATATGAATTAATAAACCCCATTACTGCATTTTGCAAACTCTCTTTGTTCTTTTCTAAACTGTTTTTGTTCCAACCGCTCAGCCTCAGCATCCGACATTATCTTGGTCATTAATTCTTTCATGTCAATAATAGAACGATCAATTCTCTCCATTCTACGAATGACATAATCATACGAGAACTTTGATTTCGACTGTGGAAAAAAATAAAAATAAATCCATTTTATGTATAACACCATTGTTTTAAAATAATTAGATGTTAAAAATAGCATCTCAAGCATCTAACCTCTCTTGCGGCTTCATATTCATCATAAACAGGCGGTTCATCGTCCACTTTATATTCATATGATTCTGGTGCATGATGGTGCGTTTCATAATCATGTTCAACATGTGGTCGATTGTCCACTTTATCTTTGTTGGGTGGTATGTCGGGGTGATGTCTGCAACATTGATACAGTTGATAACTTAAACAACTTGTGCCAAATGAAGAAATTATAATAATATAATAATTGAATTCAATTATTAACTCACATTATGAACCCAATAAGGGATTGATATCTCATAATCCTTTACGCTTCTCCAAAATAACATATCCTTCTCCTGCGTAGTCTGGATTGAGTGTTTGCTTAACAATCCTCGGTAATAAAATAATTGAAATTAGCCATCGCATATATAAAGTAGTACACCTCAAGTAAAACTTAATACTTACTGACACGTGTATTGTCGTTATAAAACTTGTACACTTCGAAAAACTTATTTTCGAGGACGAAACACCTTCCCACTTCAATATGCGATGAGTCTTCTTTTTTGTCTTGATGGCCCACTTTTCTGCTACAAAACCATCAATTACTTCAAACAACCAAGCCTACAACATGTGAAAATACAAAGTTAGGAAAAATAAAAAAAATACATTGTATAGAAAAATTCCATATGTATTTGAAACGCACCTGCACCCTAGGACAAAAGCCATAAATGTTATACTTCACTTCTTTAAGAGTATTACTCTGGAAAGCCTCCACTTTCTGGTTCAATGCAGTGTCCAAACTTTTATATACCACTTTCCAGGATAAACGACCCCATGGAAGACTTCTAAAGTACTCAAGATCATCAACATAGTTTAACAATAACGAATTCGGTACACGTTCATCTTTTCTACCATTGAGTACTCTATCCGCAAAGTAATATAACGCGATCTTTAGCGCATCAAATTCATCCATATCATTGAAGTTCAAATCTTCAAATTTTTTATCAAATTGTTTAAGAGTAGCACCTAAGTTACCTTCAAAGTACAAATCACGTAACCTCGTTATTCGCAGGAAATTTGGCTTCTCGTGTAAGTCGTATGTACCATAGCAAAGTCTCGTAACTAAACACCATTCAACGATTGATAACCGTGCTAATCGGCCACTAAATTCAAACCATAGCTGATTTTTACCATCTTCATCACAACACGCTACTTGCCTAAGTAGGGCATTGTGAAGGATTGCACCACTAAACACGTAGCTATCCATCTTTGCGAAATGACCAAATATATCTTTCCTGAATAATCTTAATTGTTGTTTCGTTAACTTCCTCTTGATAGCATCCATCACATCCCCAAATTTTGAGGTATTTGTCATACGCCTGGGAAGTGTTTCGCTTCCGAATCTTCATCGTGCTCGGTTTTATGGCCATTATGATCGCAAAAAATCAAATTTATAATTAGTTAATCTGATAATTAAAAAATTAAAAAATCAAGATTTCTTATTTTTTAACATTACGTAATATCGTGGGATAGGTGCACATGTCACGCGTGCGACTGTGCACACTGCCGCTGACGATATCACATGAGCCATCGCAGCTGCGCGACAGTTCCATCGCATGCGCTGACAGTGCTCGCGCGCTGCGATTAGTCTGCCAATCTTATTGCACCTATACTCCACCTTACAATCACACCATCAACACTTTAATCTTGCAATACACCATCAACTATTTAATATAGTCTAAGGGGCATTTTATCGAGCACCTGGCGTACCACTCTTTAAATCTAAATTTCACTTAACAATCTCCAATATTTATTGCCAATCAATCCTAAGCTTATCTATATGCATCAATACATTGATTTATCACCAATCAAACTTATCAAAATAGAAAAAAATTAAAATTTACGAAGTGAAACTTATCGAAAATTATAAAATGGAGGATGATAGAAACCCGCCGGAGTTGAGTTCACTGTCAAAAATCCGTTCAAGCGCCGTTCAAAGTCACCGGAGATAGCCAATCGCCGTTCGGAGGTCGCCGGAGGAAGCTAAGGGAAGATTGGTTTTGAGAGAGAGATGGGTATTATGGGGAAAAAAAATAATAAATGGTTAAGGATGATAGAAAAAATATAAATGGTTATTTTGGATATTTGTAAAAATTTTTTTGTTAATTTTGTAAATTTCCCAATCAATTAAATAGACTGTTTATGCTAACGGCATTATTCCAACGGCGAAAGGATAAATTTGGAAGCTCAGACCTTAAATATTATTTTATAAACAGTTTTCATTAATTGCCGTCCTTTTACTGTTCTGTTTTCTTCTTTGCTTCTTCTTGCCTCCATGTCCTCTTCTCACTCTTTTTCTTCTCGTTTCTTCGTCATCTTCGTATTAACAAGTGAAGAATAACATCTACTACATCACGGCTCACTTGGCATCATCGTGACATCGGCTTGAAGCAATCGCCACCGCATGACCGATAAGTCGCTGCTTCCTTTCGCCGCAAGTAAAGCCTCTAAGAATTAAAGGTTTTTAACGTAAATATTAATAGTTGGATTAGGCTTATATTTCATTTAATTATTCTTCAATTCAGTAGAAGGGGTAATTTTGATATTTAACTAAATTTCAAACAATTCCGTTAAAAATAACTTAATAACTGTCAAATTACAAAAATTAGACTGTTGTGCAACATGTTGAAACATTTGGGGCAGGGTGGAATAATCGTTTTTATATAGTGCAAATGCTGTAGTATAAATGAGAAAAGAGAGAAAGACAAAGTAGACACCGGAATGTGAAGCGGCGTTCTAACAGCTGAATGAGTACTTACTAAAAACTTCATTACTGTCAACATCACGAGCAGGAGAGGTTCTATACTTGTATTTGGCGGTGTCGCAATGGGCAACGAGCTCGGTCTTAGTAAGAGAAGAGTCAGGGGTGCAACACCCGTGTATCATACAAGCAAAGCTTTATTAGAGGCGGATACTCGGTACCACCGATAGAGAAGTGGGCGCTTGCACTAGTAACAGCAGCTCGGAAGCTAAGACCTTATTTCTAAGCACACTTGATAGCCGTCTTGACAAACTAGCCACTTAGGTAGATCCTGCATAAACTAGAAACTTCGGGTCGGTTGGTGAAGTGGTCGAGTGTACAGAGTCAGACAAAAGAGCAGAAAATATGCGAGCAGCAGACTCTCCTGCTCGGGGCAAAGTCTGGATGGTCACAGTGGACGGGTCATGTGGAGATCAAGGAGTAGGAGTAGGAGCAGGAGTAGTGCTTCTTAGTCCTGAAGGGGTGGAAGTACAATATACCATGAAACTCGAGTTCAAGGCCACCAATAACCAGACTGAATACGAAGCTATAATTGCGGGACTGAAGCTCGCTTTGGTGGTGAAGGCGAAAGAAGTAAAACTCCGGACAGACTCTCAACTGGTGGCAAACCACCTTAACAAAAGCTTTCAGCCGAATTGCGAGAAAATGAAGGCTTACCTTCAAAAGGTGAGACAATTAATTGGAAAATTTCAAGTGGTAAAGGTGGAACAGATTGCAAGGGGAGAAAAATTTTGGGCAGACATGATAGCACGGATGGCCGCTGTATTAGACCAAAGATACCCAAGTCCATTCCAATGGAGATCAGGACCCGCTCGAGTATCGAGCAAGAGAACGAAGTGATGGGCATATCCTCGGGCAGCACCTGGATGATCCAATTATCTCTTATCTCAAAGAAGGGACGTTGCCTGCAGACAAGAAGCAGGCAAAGAAGCTAAGGTGTCAAGCGGCAGGATACATGTTGATCAATGGGGTATTGTACAGGCGATGATACACCCTGCCGCTGTTACGCTATTTGGATAAGGAGGAGGCAGATTACGTCCTCAGAGAAATATACAAAAGGATTTGCATCAACCACTCTGGTTCAAGATCTCTGGCTTTTAAAGCCTTAAGGCAGGGGTACTTTTGGCCTCGTATGCACCAGGACGTGCAAGAAAAAACCAAGAGCTACAAGAATTGTTAAAGCTTCGCTAACTACATAGCTCAGCAGCCCGAGAACCTCATCGTGATGAGCTCACCATGGCCCTTTGCTCAGTGGGGGATTGACCTGATCGGACCACTACCAAAAGGTAGAGCATCTACAACGCATGCCATGATAGCGATCGATTATTTCACTAAATGGATTGAAGTGGAAGCTTTAAGCAGTATTACGGGAGGAAAAACCACTGAGTTTATTTAGAGAAATATGATCTGCAAGTACGGGAAACACCACGCACTAATCATAAATAACGGGAGGCAGTTCGACAACAACAAGTTCAAAGACTTCTACAGAAATATGGGGATAGAGCTAAAGCTCTGCTCGCCATCGCACCCACAGGTGAACAGGCAGGTGGAGGCCGCAAACAAGACCATAAAGTGTCTCCTGAATTCCAGACTGAGTGAACAGAAGGGAGCTTGGGTCGACGAGCTGCCTGGTGTGTTATGGGCTTACAGGACCACACACAAAACCGCCACGGGGGAAACGCCTTTTTCCTTGGCATTCAGATATGAAGTAGTAATTCCAGCAGAAATAGGGATAGGCACACACCGGACGGAGTACTTCAATTAAAAGAAAAACAACGAACAGATGTGTGTAAATTTGGATCTGCTGGAGGAAAAAAGGAAAAGGTCAATGATGAAGATGGCAGAATACTAGCAAAGGGTAGCTCGCTATTACAATCAGAATGTGCACATCCGCCGGTTCTAGGTGGGAGACTGGGTACTGAGACGAGTAAACCAGAGTACTAAAGATCTTAGACAAGTGGTGTTGGGTCCGAACTAGGAAGGTCCCTATAGGGTCTCACAAATGGCCGGTCCGGGGGCATATAGGCTGACTTACCCAGATGGGCGAGAAGTTAAAAGGCCATGGAATGCGCAACACTTAATGAAGTACTTTTCAGTAAGTTCCCTTGTATTTTTTGAGCATTAAGAGTTCAGTTCCCTCTACATTAAAGATGTGTAAAATCTTGTACGTAAGTAAAAAGTATGAAAAATGCTTCCACAACCAATCGATACCATGCAAATGGATTAACGCTCATGAAGACAAATATATGCAAAGGCCGTAAGTCTCAAAGCCTAGCTTAAGGCGAGACGGTGCCAAGCATAGCCAAGTAAAGGCTCAAGTAGAATAAGCTTCGAAGAAATACAAAGGTCGTAAGTCTCAAAACCTAACTTAAAGTGAGACGGTGCCAAGCATAACCAAGTAAAGGCTCGAGCAGAATAAGCTCACAAAGAAATGCAAAGGTCGTAAGTCTCAAAGCCTAGCTTAAGGCAAGACGGTGCCAAGCATAGCCAAGTAAAGGCTCGAGCAGGATAAGCTCGCGAAAAAATGCAAAAGTCGTAAGTCTCAAAGCCTAGCTTAAGACGAGACGGTGCCAAGCATAGATAAGTAAAGGCTCGAGCAGAATAAGCTCGTGAAGAAATACAAAGGCCAAAAGTCTCAAAGCCTAACCTAAGGCGAGATGATGCCAAGCGTAGCCAAGTGAAGGCTCGAGCAGAATAAGCTCGCGAAGAAATGCAAAGGTCGTAAGTCTCAAAGCCTAGCTTAAGGCGAGACGGTGCCAAGCATAGTCAAGTGAAGGCTCGAGCAGAATAAGCTCGCGAAGAAATGCAAAGGCCGTAAGACTCAAAGCCTAAACTTAAGGTGAGACGGAGCCAAGAACAAGCTAGAAAGACTCAAGCTGGATGAGCTCGCGAACGAAGCTAAAAGACGAAGCCGCAAAGTCTAACTTCAAGCAAAGAGAAAAAGAAAGACAAAGCCAAGATAAGCTCGAACACAAAGAGCTCGCGCGGAAAGATACCGCGGCCTCAAGACTTAAAGTCTGTTTTGGGTTAAAGAAAAACAGACATGTTTGGCAAGACGAGCAGAGACAAACCATAGTCAAAATTATATAGGAATGGTCCTAAGCCAGCAGGAAATTTATCCCATGGAGAATTTTGGGGAACAAATTAAAAGTACGAAGGCAAAGTGAGAAATATGTTCTTTATTACATTATTAGAGAGTACAAGTTCAAAAAAAAAAAACAGTAAAGCCATTCAAGGGGCTTGAACAGTCGGGCTAGTAGTGGGGGCTGGGGCCTCGGAAGTGGGAGCAGCTCGAGAGTCCTCCTCGGTAGCAGGAGCAGCTGGGGCATCAATGGTTGGAGGAGCAGCCTATGAGGACCTTGCAGCATCTTCTTCTTCCTGAGCAGAAGGATCCTTTGGCTCCTGAGTATGGGCATCCTGCTCATTCATATAATCATCTACGCCCATCTTGAGCTTGGACATATCCAGTTCAGGGTATTCCTTGCCCAGGATGGACATGATGCACTCGTAGCTGAAGGTCACTCCTTTATTGTATTCCTCTGTAAGCTGGCCCTCCAGGGAGTCCACATTGTGCTGGAAGCAGGAACTCTCTGCCTCAAGGTCCTCTCAAAAGCAAACCTCTACACATCGAGGTCTTTACGAGTGTTTATAAATTCATCCCGGACAATGGACAGCTCCTTCTCGTACTGAGAAGCCTTGGACTCAACTAAGGCAGCCTTCTCCTCGAAGGTGGAGATGTCAGTACGTAGCTTGACCGCTTCTTCTTCATTTTGCTCGAGCATCTACCTTAAGCCCTGGTTATCAGCCCTGATCTTCTTCTCAAAAGTCATGGGCTTGGTCTTGAAGGCAATGGCAGTGGTCGTTGCTCGGCACGAGAGGCGCTGGAACATGTTGGCCAGCTCGGCGACGCTGGAGGAATCCAGCTCCTCCACGAACTTCTCTTCCCTGTGCCTAGTGAAGTCCCTGACGTAGGGATCAGTAAAATTAGTCTACTGCTCTTGGGATAAACTCGATCGGGACCTTTCTAGGATGACAACTCTTGAGGCCCTCTAGGGAGCTTCTTCAGCTGCTCGCTCGCTCTCCCTGGTTGGGGAAGCGTCCTGATTGGCGAGGCAACGTGGTCAACCCGGGACCTCTTGGGAGGAGCAGAGGAGCTGCTCGGCCTCCCCACCGTGCTCGAAGGCCTCTTCAACCGAGAGAGAACGCTACTCATATCTTCTTCCTCGAAAGTTAGACCGAACTCAACAAAGTTATAATAAGTCAGTAACTCTCTACACGAGCTCGCGTTGTCTAGGGCGGTATCAATATGAGCTTGCAACTGTTTCCCAACTCGATATGACACGCTCCAAGAGACTGCGAACAAGACCAGGAAAAATAATGAGAGAATGTAAGCAGAAAAAGTCAAAACAAAAAACACGATGGGCAGCAGACGACTTGGGGTACAAAAATGAGAAGGAATGTGAGGGATCTCCTCGGTGGTAGAGGCTGCTTGCCCCCAGTTCCCCTCGGCAAAGAAAAATTTGCCCTTCCAATTGCCACCAGAGGTGTGGGAGGTCGATGATGAGTTTCTTACCCTTCAAGCTAGAAGTGAGGTAGTACCAGCCCGCGTCCTTTGGACCGCTCTTCAACTGGTAGAAATGCTTTATCTCATCTATCGTCGATTACCCAAATTGCACCACCTCCACATAACATACAGCCCTGACAGAACCCTCTACCCGTTCGGGTTCAGCTGCCCCGGTGCCAGATGCAGTTGGGAAAGAACCCGGCCAAAATAAGGCTGAAGGGGCAACCTAACGCCCCACTTGAAACACTCTAAATAAAGGGTAACATACCCCCGAAGAGGGCGGCTAGGGGTATTATTTTTACTGGGAAGACGTAGATCAACGCCGGCAGGAATATGGTACATGGCCCTAAGCCGTTCTAAGTCTTGCTGTGAGGTCTCACACCTCATGTTATTTATGGCAAATGACTCGGCCTCTGACCTTTGGCCGGCCCACTGCCTCTGTAGCGGCAGAGTTTCCCCTACAATCTTTACCTCTTTTGGACTTAGGTCCCTCACCGGAACCCCCTGAGCGATCTCAGAGTTACTCGAAGAAGATGACTCTTCAAGGGACATTCGGCGGGGTTGTTGAGTGGTTAACATTTTTCTCCTAGGGACAAAATCTACCAAGTGGGAAACCGAAAACCCAGAAAAAGGAAAAAATGAAAACGAGGAGAAGGAGGAGGGTTTATACCTGAGACGAATTTGATGAAAGTAGATAACGATGACGGTAGAGAAAAAGGTAAATTTCACTTGCAAGCAGCTGCTTTTAGTGGGGACAAAGTTGGAAATAAGAAGAGGTACAGTAAAGAAATTAGGGATTTATAAAGGGAAAAGCAAGTCATGTCAGCAGACGGCACGTTACTCAAGGGACGCGATTGTTCAAGTAACTGCCTCTTTAAAATTCAAACGAGCGGCCCGGATCTGCCCACGCTTCTCGCATTAAATGCGAAGTGACGAGAAAGGCAGACAGCTTAGCGTGAGAAGATAAAAAGGTGGGAAACTTGGTCGAACAAGAAGTTTCGGTCTTATCTCGTTTCACTCTCAAGATTAAAAACTGGGGGACTCGTGTTTGGGCGATACCGAGCAGACCCCTCGAGGTCAATCCAGCTACGAGCAGAAGACCTAATCGCTAGCACGAAGATACCTTTGCTAGGTGTTAGAGCTGGTCGAGGTCAAGTACTCCAAGGCTGGTCAAGCCCTGATCTCCCCATCCTACTCAGCTATAAGAGATCCTCCAACCACCGAGCAGAACCCGGTCATGTTGTTGGAAGTACATGAATAGAGGGGGATCAAAGCCCAAGCAAAGCATATCTAAGCATGACAGTGCCTCATCCCGACTGGCTTGTTACGACGATTGATGCCTGACAAACACCCCACGCCGTAAGGTTTCGTCACTATAACATATGACCGGCACATGCCCCTACAGTGTCATCATTAAATACAGACCTACACGGCACCATCATTGGGTCTCAAGAACCCATACCCGCCTGACATCCCACGCTCCCAAGTTGTGCCGCAACAACCCCTAGTTGTTAGGAAGGCACAGGTGCAATTAATGCGAAGGTGGGCGTCCAAGCAAAGGGGGCGAGAAAACAAGTGGATAAATACCGAACGAGGGACAAGGTAAAAGGGGGATTATTCTTCTTCTTTCTAAAAATTATTAATATCAACTCTATCTTTTTATCAAAAGAGAGATTTTCTCTCTTTACCTCTCACAATTTTCTATTTTTCTCGGTCCCTCAAAGAAAAGGGGAGATACCAAAAGAATCAACCCGATCACTAGCTTGAGCGTCGAAGAATTTTTCCCAGAAAAACATCCGGCGACCCCTGATATCTTCTTTGTGGACGCAGGCCGGAGGAAATCACCGTTCCAGTAAACGGAGAAAGGCATGAGCCAGCGAGGAATCTTGCTCGAGCAACTGGCGAGCAGAAATTCACAGCGTCACTTGGGAACTAGCAGAAAACAGCATCAACAACTTTTTAGCTATTTGATTATCCATAAGACTTTTTTTAATTATATAATTACTTTAATAAATAAATTTTTTAAAGTTATGTTTTAAAAGAAAGAAAATAAAATAGTTAGATAAATAAATGATATTTAAAACATTTTATCATTTTAAAAAATTTTCAACCTTTGCTCTAAAAAAATTCGAAAATTTTAATTTTTACTAGTATAAGTGAAATAATTTATTTAATCTTCAAAAGTTTTATTTAAAAAATAAACAAATAACAATAAAAAAATTTAGAAAGTGTTCATGCGATAAACTACTATAAATAAATTGTAAATCCTTAAAAAATTTGACAATTCTTTTGTTTTATTTATAAAATCCTCATGATGATCCATCATAATCATTTGTTAATCAGTGTGATTAATTTTCTATTTAAAAAAATTAAAAAAATTTATTCTGCCACGACTCCATGTCTCTATGTGATGGCTGTGATGAAGACAACTTGGCAACTATTCACTTCCTTACAAACTGCTTTAGTAAAAATGTTTTGCCAGTCTAATTAGGTTAACAATTTAGTTTGGTAAAAAAAAAAAATTAAAAGTACCAAATTTTTGATAAATTAATAATTTCCTATTATATAGAATTTATTAATTTAAGAAGGTATTAGTTAATTAATACATTAATAATTTATTAATTTATAGAGCGTGCAGCTTTATTTTTAATTTGTGGGAGATTCAACTCATTTTATCTCCTTTTTTTTTTTTTTTGTCAATACTCAAAGTCTCAAACTTTTTTTTTTTATAAAATTAATGCAATGGATAAGTGGCAAGATGCAAAACTCATGAGTCATGACCATAGAAAAATAAACGACAATGTGAGTGCTCGCGAGTTTTATTGTGATGGAATCATGGAGATACAAATCTCACAACAATTACGCTATTTTTTATTTTATTTTTTTATACATTGCTACGCTCCGTTTCATATTGTTTTGAAAATAAAGCTTATTGAATAGTGTTTTTTTATTAGAGTTTTTACCAAAAGAATTTTTTACTAAAAAAAAAATTAGCTATTTAGTTGTCCATAAGACCTTTTATTAAAAATTATAAAAGTGTTTTAATAAATAGTTTTTTAAAAATTATATTATGAAAGGCATAAAATAAAATTATTAAATAAGTAAATAATATTTTATACATTTTAATATTTTAAAGAAATTTTTCAACATTTACAAAAGTTTAAAATTTAAATTTTTATTAATAGAGATAAAGTAATTTATTTAATCTTCAGAAACTCTACTGAAAAAGCAACAACTAAATAATAAAAATTTTTTTAAAAAAATTATAAAATTAAATAAATAAATATGATTATTAAATAAATTATAATATTAAAAATATATTTTTTTATTATGTATTTGTTTTGAATCTTTTGATAAAGGCCCAAATCAAAGTCTAGGTCAACCAGTATCTAGAGGCCCATTTACATTCATAATTCAAAAATTGCAAATCCTTAAAAAATTATGATGAATTATTTTGTTTTATTTATAAAATATTTATGGTACATCCATCATAATCATTTGTTAATTGGTGTGATTAATTTTCCATTAAAAAATAATAAAATTTTCTTGTGCCACGACTCCGTGTGACGGCTGGATGATGACAAATTGACAACTATTCTTTATGACTTTACCCGTATTTCTTTTGTGTCCAGCTACTTGCAACAGTTTTAAGGTAGCTCAAACTTTATCTTTTTTGATTCAATAGGTCTGGCTAAATTATGTCAGATGCGTTCAATTGATTATTAATACTGTAGTCTCTAATATGTATTATAAACACATAAAAATTAATTTTTTTAAATATTTATTTATATAATTCATATTATTTTTAATTATTAAAATTTGATCTATTAACCTAATTTGATAATAAAAATAATTGATGGTGGAAGGAAAATAACGTAATATCACATAAAATTTTTTAGACACATGAAAAACAATAATTTTTTTTATATAATATATATTTAATAGAGAATAAATAAATTGAATATATATTAAAAGTATGGGTTATCAACCTTTCAATACTTTAGAAAATTATAAAACGAAAAAAGTGAAATTTTAAAATAAAAAACATGTAAAAAGTATTAGGTTGTAATATTTTATTATTTTATTATTATAAAATCTTAGTTTTTATTATATATTTTTGTAGTATTAGTTGACATGTTAGTTTTTTTGTACATATAATATGTTAGTTTACTTATAAAATATCAATATTATCCTTGACGTTTAAAGAAGCCATTTTAATTTTTTAATGAAGCCCAACAAAGTCATAGAAAAATAAACAAACAATAATATAAAAGGAATCCAGTTTATTATTATTTTTTTTTATAGAATATTTCAAAATCTTTTGAGCTTTCTGTGTCGTGAGAATTATTATTTTCTTCTAGATATTTGGACTTGTAAATCATGTTGTAATGATAATTTATAATTTATTCTTGATTAAAAAAATAATTAAATAGTAAATTAATTAGTTTCTAAGTGCTCTTTTAATAATTAGGTGATTACTTGATTTTTATTGTGATAGCCTAAATTTTGTTGGTGATGGCTAATCAATTATCGTAAAAGATCCTACTACGGTCATCTTTACTTTCTTTGCATCACTCTCCGCTATCATCACTCAAAGAGTTAAAGGTGCATTTGACATAATGTATTGTATTATACTATATTGTATTATTTAATGTAAGTTAAAATAACAAAAAATAATAAAAAAATAATGATGATTTAATTACAATAATAACAACAATTAAAATAATGAAACTAATAAATTTCAAAATATCAAGTAATAATATTAATAATGATGACATTAACAACAGTAATAATAATAAATAATAATAATAATTAAAATGATTAAAATAATAAATTTAATAACATAATATTAATATTTACCAACTATAACACACACACACACATATATATATATATTAATGAAATAAGTTTTAACATTCAGCCGACTTTAAAATTTATAATAACGTAACATAAAACAATCAAAATTATTTTTTCAAATTTGTATCCGAATGTTATAAATCTCAACTCTATTTTAATATTTGATATATCATCAGAGATCGTATAATAGATATCGATATAGATAAAATATTATAATTCAATTCTTAAGTAAAAGTTCATAATTACTCTTAATTATAAGTTTTTAAGTTTTTGTTTTATGGAAATTAAATAATAATAACAATAATAACAAAGCATATAATGATGGCTGTAACACTAACATATAACATCATGTTCATCATGTGAACCTAGACATTCCTCACTACAGTATTTTTTTTCTGCTAATTTCGAAAATAAATCCAACAAAAAAAAAATAATCGGGGAAACCCAAAAAAAGACAAGTCATTGGATAAATAAAACAGAAGTGTACAATCAAAGCGACTTTTAGCTTCACTGTTTGCAAGATCCTATAATTCATCATAATTGAATGTGCACATGTACTAGTGTCCTGTAGCTGTAAGTCACTTTACATGCTATAAAACTAAAAAAAAAAAAAAACAAATATAGAAAATACCTTTTTCTTTTTCTTTTTAATTTTTTCTTTCCTCTTTGGTCCTTTGAAAGTGACCCTCCACTCACATTTGTTTATATTTTGATTAAAATGTTTACATAACTGCCTGAATAAATTTTAATAATTTAATATTTTAAAAAAAAATTTATGTTATAATATATGGCTATTCATTTCGGCATAACTAATTAGGTTTGTTAATTAATTTACTTATAAAAACATAATTAATTAGTTAAAATAAGTATTTATATACGTAACTAATTTTAATTAATCAGGATAGCCTATAAATAGGTCAGTGAAGCTTTGTATTCAATATAATATAAAATCAATTCAAATTTCTCTCTTTCACTTATACATTCAGCTCCCATATTTTCTACAATAATAATTATTGCTTAAGTCATCAATTCGTTCCTGTTAACGTCCATAATATTTTAATAATTTTAGTTTAATTATTTAAGTTCAAATATAATTAAAATAATTTTACACATAACATATGATCCGATAAATTTTTAAACAAGTGAAACAATTAAAATATTAATCAAAATCTAATAATCTTGGGTTGTATTTTGTAGGATGACGTGTTTCACATTAACACATTTAAAGATAATTTTCATTAATGGAATTCTTTATTCTCCTTAATAAGTGAAAATTAAATTTTTAAGCTAATTTCAATAGATTTGTGGCTGTTGAATATACGTATTACGTATTCCAGTGGGTCTCAACTTAAGTATAGTGAATTGTAATGATTAGATAAAAAAAAATCACGCTTACATGATGTTACATGTAGTTATGTAATAAAACAATTGTAAAATTTTTATTTATTTATTTTTTAATTTTCATTTTATAACTTTGTGGGTTCCTTCTTTGAAAGTGACCCTCCACTCACAATCTTTTGAAATTTTTCATTATTTATTTATTTTTCTCCCTTTCAATTTGATTGCGGAATCTTTATCAATTTTTAGTCTTCTTGAGATTAATCGACAGATAAGACTGGCGGTTGAGTCACTTCATCTTCTTTTTATTCTTTTTTATTTTGGGGTGGTTTCTCTTATCTTTCCTTCCTCTCTTTGTTGATGATTTTACATGTGAGGATTAGATAAGATAACCATTGACTTTTTCTTTTTAATTTTTTTATTAACACATACATGCTATTAGTGTATAGCTCTTGTTTTATTCTTAAGAAAGATTTTGCATCTGGGTTTTTAATTTCATAGATTATTTCGGTTTCTAATTTTAGTTTTAAGGTGGGTTATTAGTGTTTATAATTTACTAATCATGTGATTAAATGGGGTTGTTTAATTTTGATCATAGTTTGTTTCTGTGGTGGAATCTGCTGTGTTATAATTGTATTATTGATGTTTGGATCAGATCATAGGTCAAAATTTGATCTTGGGATGGTTTTAGAAAGTGTGTTGCTGTCTATTGCTTTTGAATTTTGATATACTTTATTGCTTCTGAGCTGGTTTGGATTAGTTTTATCTGCTGTTGAGCCTATTGTGGCGGTAAATTCTGATAACGAGTGTAACTTTTTCCCTGAAAATGTTGGATTTTTCAGATACTTCATGCAGCGTTTGAGAAAGTTAAAGAAGTTATTATCAAAATATTCTAATTTCTGTGTTTGTTCTTTTGAGTTTGTCATGTGACTCAATTGTTTTCACTAGGAGAAAATGTGGATTCAATGATTCTATAAATACGTGTGTCAGATCTCTCATGTTCTGAGAATGAATGTGGATATAATTGCATTATAATCTTAAGCTATGGTTCAATCCTTATTAAGGATCAGTGGCTTGGCCAATAAAAGAGGGGAAGTGTTAATGTAATTTCTTAGGGACTAGAGCTGTTAGAATCCGAGGGTGAGAGCAGTTCTTGTTGATGGATGTTGTGAACTCCTATTTCATTATGATTGTTTTTGTCCTCCCTTTGGTGGTTGTATGACTGATGAACTGTGTTTATGTTTTCTGATGCAGGTGCTTAGACATTGATTTCAATTTTCATGCTATAACACATTGCCATATTTCATCTCAAGACAATTGTTTGTAATGGGGTCCGAAGGGCCATCTGCCGTAACAATCCACGTGACCAGATTTAAGAAATTCCATGGAGTTTCAGAGAATCCAACAGAAACAATTGTTAGTAATTTGAGAGAGTATATGAAGAAGAAGGGTATGCTGAAAGGTTTAATTCTTGGAAGTTGCAATATTCTTGATACTGCTGGACATGGGGCAGTTGCTCCCCTATATCAGACATTGCAGTCTGCCATAAGCGAGAAGGATTCTGAATCACCAAATTCTAGGAGAATTATTTGGGTCTGTTGCCAACTCATAACTTACATCATTTCATATTGATGAACTACTTACTCTTGTTCAATTTTTTCTTGCTTTCGGATTTATGTGCCTGACTTCATTTTGAATCGAAAACTATAAATCATATGTTAATTGCACCTAAGATTAGCTTTCTTATAGTTTCACCTAAGGTTAGCTTTCTTTACTTATTGTGTACTAATTCTAAAGCTTAGCTAATGCAAATGAAAACCTTAATTTAGAACCAAATCTGGAATAAGAGGCATTAGCTGAAGAATGTGTCTTAGGTTTGAACTTGTTTCCCTTGACGTTTGTTCACTACATGCCTTTTCTTTTCTAACAATGTTTCTGCAGGTTCACTTTGGCGTTAACAGTGGTGCAACAAGATTTGCAATTGAGCAACAAGCTGTCAATGAAGCTACTTTTCGATGTCCTGATGAAATGGGGTGGAAACCTCAGGTTAAATACACCCCCAAATTCTCTATCTGAACTGCAGTTTTTTGCCACTACTTTCCAAGCATCCATTTATTAAACTTGGTTTATCTTCTGCAGAAAGTACCCATTTTTCCAGGTGATGGTGAAATATCACGAGTACGAGAGGTAGAAATGATTTCATTATTTCTTTGTACCTTTTTATGTATTCATTCCAGCAAGTCTATGATGAAATTTTATTTCTTCTGATTTATCCATCATAAGGGTTTTTTTTTTTTCCAACTTCCTGCAGACTTCAATTCCTGTTGAGGAGATTACCAGAACATTGGCAAAGAAGGGTTATGAGGTGATTACCTCCGATGATGCAGGCCGATTTGTATGCAACTATGTTTACTATCACTCCCTTCGCTTTGCAGAACAAAATGGGACAAAGTCACTCTTCGTTCATGTGCCTCTCTTCTTAACCATAGACGAGGAGACCCAAATGCAATTTGTAGCTTCCTTGTTGGAGGTACTCGCTACTTTATGTTAGTGGACTTTACTGTCATTCACCTATTCATCTTTACGTCCAGAAGCTTATATGTGTGCTTTGTAACTGGCCTATGTGTGGAGGTGGATCAACAGATGTTATTGAAATGCTTTAATAGTGTTTGTGAAAGTGAAAAAAACTTGTCGCAAACTTTGCATCTCTTGTACTCTTCTTTGATGTTTTCTGGAAGGTTTCTTCTAAGTTCTTGCAATCCTTAATGTTAATATATGAATGAAATCCCAGTTTTCTTTAATCCTTACAATATTTTTGCTCAAGTTTTACTTCTTTCTCTCGATGAACTGACTCATGAATTTTCACCCTGCACTTTGCTCTTGAGTGGCCTAATTGTGGATGGCCTACAGATAACTAAAACTTTCTTTTGATAAATTATACAAATAAATTTAATTTTTTAAAATTTATTATTATTTGCTTTATTAAAACCTTTACATGCAATTACAGTTTTTACTGCATTTGATGATCCTTGGGTGTTATTTGCCACATCTTTCTACTCTTGAGGGTAGGATCGTGGGGTTAGGGATCCTTCGATTCAACAAAGATGTCAAGGGTTCAAAACTCCTGCCTGGGACAGTAAGATCACACTACTCTTGTGGCTTTTTAGGTTGTTGAGTTAGGAAGTAAGTCCTAAGATTGGAAATTAAGAGCTTAATTGGTTATGCTACAGTTGATGTTATTATGCCCAAAAAAGTTAGATTGATTCTCTCTGATTAGAAAGAATACAGGATTTTTTGGTTTTGTTGATTGGAATTACTAGCTAGCAAGTACAACTAGATGGGTGATTGGTAGTAATTTCAAGAAAAAATGAATTGCTTATCAAATACTTTAATGGTAGTATTTTCAAGATTAAATAAACTAGTGGAGTTACAATTTAAATGCATAAAATTTGGGTTGAAAATATGATACTAATTACGCCCGAGAGGTTTCTGATTAATTTTTTAAAATCAGGGAGGTTTTCGCATGATTTCAAACAAAACTAAAAAACAATGCTATCAATAACAATAAAATTCACTAACTTGTAAATTTAATAAATACTAATAATAAAAATCGATCATGTATTGCATGTGGTGATGAAGATAGTTGATAAGGGGAGAGATAGCATTTCCTTTTAGCGAGAAAATAAAATAAAATAAAAAATAAAAAAATTTTTAAAAAAAAATTCAAGAAGAATAATTCTAAAAATAAATGGATTAATTGAAAAGTGGGGTTTGATAAAATAAATTAAGCTGTAAAAATTCATAACTCATTTATTCGTGAGCTGTGATGTAGCAAGTATGAATGATACCTAATGACGTCCAAGGCGTATGGGCCTATATGAAAATCCACTTGAGGCCTTGGCCCACAAATGAAAGCCGTTGTTCAATTACTTTTTAGGGTTGATTTGATTTAGAACATCCATATTTAAAGAACTTTTAAGGGATCACACATGTATTCGTAATTTTTTATTTATCTCTTTGCTTTTCTATTCTTGTGACAATTTTTTCATTCTTTGATTTGAGTGATTCTGAGTATGGAAAACATTTGGTATAATTGGGGAACATACACCTCAAATTAGTAGAGATTTATTGACATCTTAAAGTAAATCATTCATTTTAGAGTTTTGAGATATAGGGTTCAGTGTTAGTGAAATTAAGCTCATAATATTTTGATACGTGAGCATAGGTCAATTAACCGAATCACACAAAAATTATTGTGTTTGTTTATTTTTCTCCTATAAATTCTGTAGATCTTATCGTGTCAACCTTGACCTCTTACTTGTGATGGTTGGCACAACATATTGGACATCTTTAGTTTTATATTCTTCTCAAGTTAACATTTGATTATGATGGAAAGTAAAGTTTTTTAATTGAAATATCAATCACATTTTGATTTGGCTTATATAAATATAAAATTTGCTTCTAGTCAACTACTTAATGCATTCAACAAAGGACATGCATTTTCGTAATTTTCTATATGAAAATCTTCATCCATTTTCAAAAAAGTATATACACACACACACCTTGTAGATTAAACCAGAATACCACTCCTTCAAATAGCAAGCAAATAAACCATGTAAAACATAATAAAAATAAAAAGAATTCTTCTAATTTGAAGCTACTTCATGCTTGTCAGCAGATATTTTCACACTTGAAAATATGCTTATAAGAAAAGTCCACACAATTTTAAACAAAGTTCCACAACCAAAGTAATTCGGAAAAAAAAAAAAGTTCCACAACCAAGCCTTTATGTTTCGAACTAAATGCGCAAACCAACCATCACTTTTCACTTTCCTTTAGGCGCCTTCGGCTTTGGTTTTTCATGATGATCATCAGCAGCACGGGCACTTTGGCTTGTTGATAGCTCGGATTCAACCACATTGAAGCTCACCCGATGAGATTCTATCTCAGTTAGCTGCCTGAGGTGTCTGATTTCCTCTTGAAGTGATAAATTCGAAGCTGCATGTCATTGTTGCAAAAACTTTATGCTATGATGTAATAAGCAAAAATTCTATATCATTGATCTTGGAAAGAAAACATATGTAAATAATTGATTCATGTTATTTGCCACATTTTTTAAATTGAGTAAAGGCATACATTAATATTGAATACAAAGTCTGAACCATCTCTTTCTCATTGTCTAGTTCTGAGGCTTTTCATGCCCATCCAAACCTTCAGAAAAAAGTCCTAACAATCTCTCACAAATGTAGGAGGGGTCATCAAATTTAGAGACACCGAGTAAGAGTCCAGGGAATTGAAATGTGAATAAAAACAACGATAATTAAATCAAACAATAAGAGCACAACAAATATTAGACCTATGTTTTCATTTATTACTTTAGTCATATCGTTTGACATAAAAATTATTTAATAAATTATTACAAATTATGTCCTCAATTATCATTAAAAAAAAAGTATACTCTTTATCGTATGATAAAAGTTCATGAATCAAATATATCAAAATAAACAAATTAATTAATAAAACAACTGCAATTACTTTCTACTATTACATTTTTGGACATAAAAATTAAAGAACATAGAACTCTACTATTTATGCGGCTAAAAAAAGGAGATTTTTTTTTATTAAAAATATTAAAATGTTTTATATATCCTCGTCTGTAGATATATAGTTAGATGCTTTTAAAAAAATTACTAAAAATATAAGTCTGAATTATGTTCAATTTTTTAATAAGACGGTCATTCTAATATTAAAATAAGAGAAAAAGAACATCAATTACCTTTTAGTTTGAGGAAATGATCTCAAAACCCTATTGTTTTCATAAATGGTCACACATACTTATTTTTTTTGTGTTTACAAAATGATCATACATACTATTTACACATAAACTAATTATTGTGTATGAAAAGATCATAGATTCATAGAAACCCTTAATATTTGTTTGGAAAGATAGTCAGAGTATCCCAAAAGGATTTGTACAATCGTTGTAAAAACATGGAATCTCTATTACCATTTCACCAAACTACGGGGTTGTTGGTGTTATTTTTCCTTAAAATTCAAAGAAGACTTGTTTATCAACAAGAATACGGGTATCAAATTAATAAAACCTTATTGAAATTCAACATGTGGTAGCAAAGTATGACATATGTGTATAAAAAAACTTAGATAAAAAATCTAAAAGTTAAAAAACTATTATTAATAGTAATGAACACATTTGAAGTAAGGGATAAAGAACTAACCTTCTTCTATGCATCGTGATCAATTATATCAAAAGCCAAAACTTGAACAAAATGTCGAAATGGTCCAGTCTAGTCTTCTATTTTTCAAATTTAGTTATGCATTATTTTTATACAGTATCTAAAGTGTCGGTAGGAGCGTTCTCTGTAGATCTCTGAGATAAGAATTTTTAATGACATATATAATTTATAGTAACAAATGGTACCTAATTAAGAAGAATTTACGATGAATGACAAACTTACGTAAATTATTTTTATGAACTTTATTTTGTAGAACTTACAAGACACTCAAATATTTGATCAATTTTGGTATATATTTAATCAATTTTGGTATTTATACTTTTGTGAGAATAATAACTCACTTTGTGATCCTCCGAAATAAGAAAATTTTTTAAAATTCTTCTTGGATGACAAATGACATATAATTGAAAGAATTTATAGTTGATGTCATTCACAAATAATTTAATAAGCATATTTAAAAAAACTTAGATCAAGTTAAAATAGCCGACCCTTCTTATAATTTTTTTTTATCAAATTATATATATAAATTTAGAGGAAGTTTCACCAATCTTGATATATGTAAGGTTTTATTCTTTACATAATGAGAATTTACACTGTGAACCTTGAAATGAGAAGTTATGACATATATAAAAAAGTTATGTTCACTTATATTATGTGGAAATTATGTGAGATTGGCAAAATATTCCAGATATTAGTAACAATTAAAAATAAATAAACTTAATAATAAATAATAAAGTTGGTAAAGTAATTCGAATAAATACTTAAAAAAAAAAAAAACAAAACAAAACAAAAGCCACCTACAAGAGTTTGGCACGTATAGAAATAGTAAAAGAATAGACTTTTTGCCAAGAATTTCACAAAGATTTATTGTTGCTCTAAATAAAGAAAACAAACTAAATACCTAACCTCATTTAGAAACAACAAGAGTTGTCAAGTTGAGTGGAAAATAATGCTTAATCCATATATAGAAAAGAATTGATTGTGACAAGTTTAACCTCAAATTTAGCTATATCTTTTAATGACTTGAATATATATATATATATATATATATTCAAAAAAGTGGTTTTAAACGTATGAATGAAACCAAAAGTTTTAATTTTTTTCCTTTTTTTGGGTATTAAGTATTTTCGGCTGCTTCAGACTTGGAGGTCTTATAAAAAAGAAAAGAAAAGAAAAGAAAATAAAATAAAACAAAAGAAAAGAAAACTCTTCCTAATATTTGAACGATTTTAATTACACGTGTTTGGAGAAGTTAGTTACATCTTATTTTTTTTATCTAATAACTATGAATCACAATATTATAAAAAATTTAATTCAACAGTGAATTCAAATCTAAAGTCGCTATCTTGGTTTTGAAACCACAACCTAACACTCACTTAACCTGCAAATACAGTCTAAAACTACAAAATACTTAGGTCTCAGGCACCACAGACCCCATTTGATCACCAAGATTGCTGTTGTGTTTAAATTGCAAGTCAACAACGTCCATCTATTGGCACCTTAGATTAGACAAAATAATTATGACATAAGAAATGCCATTGTAATGAACTAATGATACTGGCATTGGTCTTTGCTACAATTGTCGTTTTTTATATAAGAATTGTTTAATTCTGAAAATAGAGTAAGTTTTGGCTAGAAAACTTGCCTCGTGGGTTAATTTTATAAGTTCTGTTAAAGATCCAAAGCAAGGTTCCCTGGTTCAAATAGCTAAGATTGGTCCTTATTATGATATGATGTGTCAAATAGGTTCATTGGTCTAATGTAATAAGAAAAATGCTAAAGGCCGAAATGAAGAGAGAAGGAAGATAGAAACGTAGCCCCATGCTGTCGTTTCATCAAATCCATGTTTTCTCAACAAGGCACACAAGAATAATAATTAAAAGGAAAACTAAAAGCAATCTTTCCTTATCATTTTCTTAACACCTCCTTTGACTAGATCCGCGCCATCCAAAACTCTATACTTCCACGCCACACACCTCACACTAAATTTTTGAAAGTTCTGCAGGGAAAAAAATTAATGGAAGTTAGCAAGCGGGATTAATTTTTTTGAGTTGGGAGGGGAAAAAAAAGAAACAATTGTACACTAACTAATATCAATTTGATATTATGGATTGTGAAAAAATCAATTACCATATCTAATTTGTTTTGTTGCATAACAATAATTGCAAATATATATTTTGCATAAACGAGAAGGTTGTACCCTTTGCTAAATCTAACCAAATTGATAGAGAAAATGGTTGATAAATATTATTTCCACCAATTTAGGATGGACATATGGGTACTAATCAAATAATAAAATATATGAAAAATCTACATTAAAATTTTAGTATTTAAATTTAAATAATTTAATTCTTACATTGTAGTAACATAAAGTACCATATTAATTGAAATGTAAATATGTAAAATACATCAATATATTTTTATAAACTTAATCTATTACTTTTTAAGAAAATAAATTAAAAAATCCTACAAATTTAAATATATAAAATACTGAAAGGAATAAAACTAAGTTTTTCAATTTTTCAATTAAAACATTTTAGGACCAATCTTATACAACATATAAGAATTACATAATTTAGAAATTCATACCTTGATGTTTTGAGAAGATGAACAATTGAGAGTTGTAGATCCGCCTCTAAACGATCTTCCAAGCTATGACTCGAGTTTGATCAACACTGGACGTGTGGGCGTCTGTTTCACCACTCTCCAATTGCAACTAGCTCTTCTTAGATGTCTTCTGTATTTTTCTTAAAAACCTTGAGGTTCTCTCTTTTTTCTATTTAAGAGAATAATGCCCCTTTTATAATATCTTATGAAAAACTCGTAGTATGTTAGGATTAGGATTTCTATTTAAAATTGAATTTCTCTTTTAACTATCTCTTCATTTACGTAAAAGTAGAAGGAATGTGTAACTAACTAGGAGACCACCTTGTAAAATATTACAAGCCTTAATTTACACTCGAATATAATTCGCCCAAGCGACATTGATTTCTTTACTGCAAAATCCTTTGTACCACATCGTTAATTTAAATTGATATCTCAACTGTCCAATCAATTTTAATTACATCTTTTTCCTTGATACTGACTGGTTTTCTCTAATGATCATTTTCAATATACTTATTTATGTTGAGACACTCTGGCCAAAGAATTCTATGATCAAGTACTGAAAACCCTTCAAGAGATGAGTCTTAAAAATTTTATATTGTTAATCTACAATTTCAATACTTGTAATTACTCCACCAAGATACTGATTTCATCTAATATGCCGGTTTTCTTGCTTTTGGGTCTAGTGATGGTGTTGTCAATTAAATGAGCTAACTCGGAAATTATTTGGGAACATACAATAGTGGCTACAATAATTAAATTTGTAATTAAACAAATATAATTATTTAATTCCAATTCTACTCCACTATAAGATTGGAACTGACCTTCATAATTGTATGCTCGAATATAATTCGCTCAAGCCCATTGATTTCTTTACTGCACAATCCTTTGTACCACATCGTTAATTTAAATTGATATCTCAACTGTCCAATCAATTTAATTACATCTTTTCCTTGATACTTACTTGGTTTTATCTAATAATCATTTTCAACATACTTATTTATGTTGAGACATTCTGGCCAGAGAATTCTATGATCAAGTACTGAAAACCCATCACGGGATGTGTCGTACAAATTCTATATTGTTAATCTACAATTTCAATACTTGTAATTACTCCCACCAAGATACCGGGTAATCTAGACTACATGTGTATGTCATGCCCATTGGTAACTCAAATGAAATAACAACTACAATCATGAAATCATAACTAACTCAAGATTAAGATTACGATGAATCAATGCCTATGAGATTTAATAAGTCCGACAGCTTATTACTAGGTTAATTAAATCTCATATGTGATCCAGTTCAATGTAGACATACTACATCAATAAATTCATACATGATTAAGACAAATCACTCAATGAATTTATTACAGTCTATACCTAAATAAAGTGTCCAACTTTATTTATCAACTGCGAACTTTATTTTAATCATAAGATAACTTGTATTTATGTCTTCTGCGAATCCACATGGTGATCGCATAAATACATAAAATATGATTAAATGGATTTTTCTCAAAATATTTGAATAAATACTTGAAATATATTATTAATCAGAAAATTGATATGCTTTAAAGAACACATAATCCCAACAATCTCCCACTAGCTCTCAAAGCATATCTGGCAAATTGCAAATGCTTGTAGGACTCCACGTGTAGATTATAACATTTCTACACTATTTCCATATGAGATGATACTTCCTCTCAATGTGTTTTTGTTTCTTGGTTCTTTTGATTGAGCCACTGCACTATTATTATCGAAAAATAATTTAAGTGGTGTACTTGCAGCAGATACCACCTCAAGATCTCAAAGGAACTTGCGGAGCCATACTGCTTTTTTTGCAGCCTCAGATGCAGCCACATATTAAGCTTTTGTTGTGGAGTCTGCGATACAGGATTGTTTCACACTCCTCCAACTAATAGCTCCACTTTCAAATGTAAACACATAGCCAGAAGTAGACTTTCTAGAATCCTTATCTGACATAAAGTCAGAATCAGCATAACCCACTTAGAGTAAGTTCATTACCAGAATACACAAACATATAATCCTTAGCTTCTTTTCAGATACTTCATTATATGCTTGACAGCAGTCTAGTGTTTAGGTCCAGGATTAGATTGATATTTGTTAACCATCCCAATCGCAAAACATGTGTCTGGTCTAGCGCAAAGCATGAGATACATGAGACTTCCCATAGCTTCCGCGTAAGGAACTCGTCTAATTTTCTCTGTCTCTTCAGAAATTTTAGGTGATTGAACCTTAGAGGATAAAATTCCATGTCTGAATGGTAACAAACCAATCTTGGAATTTACCATACTAAATCTAGCACATATCTTATTGATATAGACCACTTGAGACAAAGCTATCGTTTTATTCTTCTGGTCTCGTAGTAACTTGATACCAAGAATATAACTAGCTTCTCCCAGATCTTTCATATCAAATTATTTTGCTAGCCAACTCTTTATAGTAGTCAATACTCCTACATCGTTTCCGATGAAGAGAATCTCCATAAAGAATTAGGAGGGTTACAGATTTTCCCTGAATTTTCTTATACACATGGTTCATCAATATTATAAATGAATCCAAACGATTTTATCGCTTGATCAAATCTGATGTTCCATGACTTGGATGCTTGCTTCAATCAATAGATGGATATTTACAACTTGCATACCAAGTGTTCTTGGCCTTTTTGTATGAATCCATCTGGTTGCTGCATAAAGATGCCTTCTTCAAGATGCCCATTAAGAAAGGCAGTCTTGACATCCATTTGCCAAATTTCATAATTTGACACTGCAGCAATAGAGAGCAGAATTCTGATAGATTCAAGCATAGCAACCAGAGAAAACGTTTCCTCATAATCGATTCCCTCTTTTTGAGTGAACCTTTTGGCTACTAATCTTGCTTTAAGTGTTTCTATCCTTCTGTTTACTCCTCTTTTCCTCTTATAGATCCACTTGCATCCAATGGGTTTTACCCCATTTGGTGTCTCTACAAGTTCCCAGATTTTATTAGAATACATAGATTCCATTTCTTGATTCATAACCCTTTTCCAATGTTCAACATCACTATCTATTAGAGCTTCATTATATCCAGTGGGATTTTATACATGTTCATATGAGATAGCCGTATAGGTTTCTTTCCATAATATGTATCTTGTTTACCCTCCCACTACGATGAGGTTCTAAAAGTGATAATTTGTTCAGGGATAATCCTTTTGTTAATCATTCTTGCTCTTTTCTATGCTTATAGAAAACTGAGCATCAATATAATTTCTCTAGTTTTACATTATTCATAGGTTACAAGTCATTTATATAGTATTCCTCAAGGAAAGTATAGTGTATGTTTACAAATACATTTCTATCTTGAGGTCTATAAACTAGACTTTCCTTTATTCCTTTAGAATACCTAAAACATACATACTTTTGAACATGAATCCATCTTTTCTGTCTATAATTTTAGTATAAATACTAGTGAATCTCCAACTATAGATGCGTCACAAATTAAGTTTGTGACATATCCATAATTCCATGGAGTAATAGGCACTGATATAGATAAAACTAAGTTTAATAGTCTATGAAGTTTTTAAATACTGGTATCTAGAATAAAAAAGGTAAATGATAAATCACTAAGTATATATCTTATTTTATCCAAAAGAATATTATTTGTCCATATAATATTCATTATAAATGGGAGTTTATCCCATTTTACAACCAAATGGACTTTGAATTCTCTAAAGAGATATTCTTTACTTCAATTAGATCGAAACTCTTTTATGTTCTTGTCTAATTGCTTCTTTGTCTTATCCATGTACTCTTTTGAATTTCAAAAGCCACGGAATCATGACGCATTTCGACAAACATAAATACGATGAATATTTATTAATTTGATAAAATACTCATAACCTCTATTTACATGTAAACTAATTAGTCCGCATACATTTGTATGCACTAATTCCATACAATATAATATTACGCTTTCTTTTAGCTCAAAATGAACTACCTTGTCATATTACTCTTCTAAATAAGATTCGTAGAGTATCAATGATCAACCTCAAATAGGTCAGGAAGGACCTATTATTAATCATTCTCATGAAATCTTATTATAGTTTATATGATTTAAGCATAAATATTAGAGGTGCCATTGGTTTTGGAAAAACATATTTTTCTTAGATAAATAATATACTTTTTATCATTATATCTTTGCTTTGAATCGATCAATAGACTTATATGATATTAATTGTCTTTGTAAAATACAAAAATGAGTTATTAATAGAGGATAAAAAAATAACAGTGTGCTTCTGTTTATTAAAAACAAGCCACCGAAATTAAATTCTTCTAATGTTTGGAATATAAAGACAAATATCAAAACTTAAAGTATCATAAAATTGATCTAGTCCTCTCAGCTGATATAAACTAGTATCTTTCTCTACTGCTTGCTTAAAGCTTTCTTCACTTAATCTCTTGGTTTCCTGAAAACCAAATAAATGAATATACAAATAAAATTAATTATCTCAGAATTCACTATTGCATTAATCAATAGAAAATTGAACTAATTAGGAAGCTTAAAGATTTCCTATACATGATTTTAATAATCTTAGGACAATCTTTCTTCCGATGACCCTTCTATCCACACTTAAAGCATTTGTCTTTCGACTTGCCATCTTTTCTAGTAGACAGGTTCCTTGTGTCAATTCTCTTTTGCCTACCCTTGTCTTTCGATTTAGGTTTTAAAGAGAATTCCTGTTTAGGAAGTTCTTTGCTATGATAATATTCTTCTATAGCATGTAGTTCGTACATCAATTGAATTAAGGTCATATCTCTATTGCTTAAGATATAATTGACCTTAAACTCTCTGAATATATCAGGTAAAGATTCAACCACCATGTTGATCTTTGTTTTATCATCGATCTCAACACCATGAATCTCAACTTCATTTAAATAGTCCATTATGTTGAGGACATGATCACGAACTCTTGTACCCTCTACCATCTTGGTGTCAGTGACACGTTTTAACGCTACTTCTCTGGCAGAATCAGTATTCTGCCCAAACATCTGATGGAGACTAGCCAATATTTCAGTGGCTGTTTCCATGCTCTGAAGTTTGTTCTGCAGTTCCATAGAAATCAAAGCCAATATATAGCGCTTAACCATTTTGTTAGCCTTGCACCATTTCTCATATGACTCATTTTGATTTCTATAATCGTATAACGTTGGTACTGGAGAGCATTGTTGGGTCAGAACATATTTGTAGTCTTTAGCAGTGAGAATATTAAATAGATCGCGTTTCCAATCTAAGTAATTTTCACCAGTGAGTTCATTTTTAACCAGGATGATTAATAGTGGGTTGATGGAAGACATTTTCTGAAAAATAAAACATACATGCATAAATACATTGATATAACATTTACAAAAAAATTCTAAAATGCAAAAAACCATAAATGCATTTTATTTTATTGTAACGATAATCTAGTACCGCTTTAGCAAGCTATCCGTTGAGGAAGTCATGCCGCCACTTACCAGACCTAATTAACCATTAGATTATTTACTTTCATATCGTAACATGATAAATAACTATCGTTATCTTTTAGGGCCAAAATTTTGTTAACAGAGCTTCGTTGGGAAGGTTAATAACAAATTTTGTTGAGTGTATAACCATTATTTCAATCTACGTATTTCTCATATCATGTAGCCACCGTTAGGGTGATCAACAGATTGAAAAATATTTCGATTTTATCTTTAAAGAAGTTCATCAAATAAAATGTCTAATATATATACCCTCCGTAGGGAGCATCACCGTATCATGAAGTCGAGGTATATATATAATTTTATTATTGAACTAATAATGGAGCCCGTGGGAAAATTATCTTGAATTTTTCCTCTCCCACTCAATATTTTAAAGTTGATTTTTCCTTTTAAAACATACATATATTGTTAATTGCATGCTTCCTATAATATTATCTAAGTGATATATTATATTATTAAGCATTTGCAAATTTCAAACAATATGCATGAATTCATGTTACATGAATGATATATATTATTATGCATAAAGTGACACTACCTATTCTATATGACATGTTATCATGGCATGTTCACATCCAAAACACAACATATAGAAAAATTAAATAATCTCAATTCATGGTTTTCCTAATAAAAAATATTAACGCTAAGCCTAATCTTTATTGGGCTTCATGTCAATATCTTTTCTCTTGGATTATCTTTATTGATGGCTTTGGCTAATATGAGTTTTAAATTTATTATTAGTCCAAATTTTTAAAGAAAATAATAATAAAATTTTTAAATAAAACTTTTAGACCAAAAATAAATTTAATTTGTTTAAACTATATCCATGCATTTTAATCCATTAAGCTCAAATTTTATTGGACATAAAACTAGGATTTATTAAGCCCAAAAATCGTTTCTGGACTTAAATATATAATAGTAAACTAATTTTATCCAAGCGAAATTATACAGAACTATAG